>JADWQK010000341.1:506508-557325 GCA_017933935.1 Sesamia nonagrioides
TGTGTGACATTCTAAGATATATTGCGAGTAAATCTGATGTGGCGGTACACGTAGAAAAAATGACTATGAAATTACCAAAACAATATGATGCGTACAAAATACTGGTACCAAAGGAATATTTGGAAATGTTTCTCAATGATGACTTTTGGCCAGAAGGCGTCGCGTATCGACGTTTTGTGAATTTTAAGACAAAGCCAAATGGAACAAGTGGGTAGTACGCCAATGAAACTTGTTAGTTTTAATTGTAAAAATGTTATTAGATCGGTGGATTGCATACGGAGGTTGTGCAGGACAACTGACATAATTGCTCTACAAGAAACGTGGTTATTGCCGCATGACGTACATTTTCTTGGTACTATTGACGACGGGTTTGCTTTCACGGGCACCTCGGCCGTTGATACCACAGCTGGAGTATTAAGGGGCAGGCCATACGGTGGCGTGGCTCTGCTCTGGAGGAAGTCTACGTTCCCGTGCGTTACAGTGATACCGTGTGATAATGTGCGTGTTGCGGCCATTAAAGTAGTGCTCAGTGATAGATCGATTATGGTCGTATCAGTGTACATGCCAACCGCGGGTGCTGATAATTTAATTGAATTCACTGATTGCCTTAGTGAAGTTAATGCATTGATTGAAAATAATGCCGTGGAGTCTGTTTTTATACTGGGGGACTTTAATGCACACCCAGGTGAGTTGTTTTCAGGTGAACTAATAAACTTTTGTACCGAGCGATCATGGTCGTGCGTAGATATGGACTTGCTACCTACAGACACATATACATTTGTGAGTGAGGCACACGGCTGTCTGCGATGGCTCGATCACTGTGTGACGACCAGTGCGGCGAGACGCTCAATACATAAAGTGTCCGTATTACATGATGCTTACTGGTCAGATCATTGTCCCTTGTTGGTTGAGTGTGATTTAAAATTAATAAGGCCGAAAATCGTTGCGACGGATAACATTTTTAATAAAGTAATCTGGGGAGAAAGAAACAGTGAACAGACCGGAAAGTATTCTGAAAGTTGTCACTCGCAACTAAGAAAGATTAATTTTCCTGTAGAATTTATGTACTGCGCCGATCACTGTTGTTATAATAACGATCACAAGCGTATTTTGAAGGAAATGTATAACGATATTGTACAAATAATTAGTAAGGCGGCGGTAGACAGCTATGCTGGTCCTGTGTCTAAGAAACACAAATATATACCAGGGTGGAACAAGCACGTTAGCGTTGCTCACAGAGAGGCTCGATTATGTTATCAACACTGGTTATTGAATGGTAAACAAAGAATTGGACCTATCTATGATAAAATGTGCCAAACGAGGAGAATTTTTAAATCTCGGGTAAAATTTTGTCAAGATAATGAGAAACAAATCAAGTTAGATATAATTGCACAGCATCATTCATGTAAACAATTTGGTAAATTCTGGAAAAAGACAGATAAATTGAACCCAAAATCGAGTCTACCTGTGAGCGTGGCGGGCGTGCATGAGCCTCGTAATATAGCTAACCTGTTTCGGAGTCATTTCAAAGTGGAACCTCCTACCGTGGGCTCTTTTGACCTGATGCGAGGTGCTGAAATCGTGCCAGGGGACGTTGCTGTTCGATTTAGTGCCAAGGAAGTTGCCTCCGTAATTTGTAAAATGGTGCGAGGTAGGTCCCCTGGTCATGACGGTCTTAGCATTGAGCATCTGCAGCATGCTGGTTTCCATTTGTCTCGAGTGCTTGCTACGTTCTTCAGCTTATGTGTGAGTCATTGTTACCTACCGGATGAGCTTATACGGACCGTGGTTGTTCCGGTTATAAAAAACAAAACGGGGATGTCTCTGATCTGGGTAACTATAGACCAATCTCGCTGGCTACTATAATAGCAAAAATGCTGGACAGTCTGCTTGACAAACACATGGATAGGCACATAAAGCTTCATGATGCTCAATTTGGCTTCAGACCTGGTCTCTCGACTGAAAGTGCCATTCTGTGCCTCAAGCAGACTGTACAGTATTATACAGACAGGAATACGCCGGTCTATGCCTGTTACCTGGACTTGTCCAGGGCATTTGATTTGGTGTCATATGACGTGTTGTGGCAAAAGTTGAAAAATGAAACGGATGTGTCAAGTAATATTATCGCTATTTTGAGATATTGGTACTCGAGTCAAAGGAATACTGTGCGATGGGCAGGCACACACTCGGACATGTATGGGTTGGAGTGCGGGGTGAGGCAAGGGGGGTTAACCTCTCCTCGTCTCTTTAACTTATACATGAATGAGCTGATTGGCGAGCTCAGCAGAGCAGGCATAGGGTGCCATATAGATGGACAGTGCGTAAATAATATAAGCTATGCGGATGACATGGTGCTGCTGAGCCCGTCGATTAGTGCCATGCGCAAGCTGCTAGTAGTTTGTGAAAGATATGCACGAGCCCATGGACTCAGATATAATGTGAAGAAGAGTGAAGTGATGGTGTTTAAGGCTGGTAACAAATCATTCGCTAGTGTGCCTCCTCTGTATCTTTGCGGTGCCACCTTAAACAGAGTAACTAATTTCAAGTATCTGGGTCACTGGGTCTCTGAGGATCTGTGTGATGACCGTGATTTGGAGAGGGAACGCAGGGCGCTGTCTGTGCGCTGTAACATGCTGGCCCGCAGGTTTGCACGGTGTACCGAGCAAGTCAAGGTGACTTTATTTAGGGCCTTCTGCCAGTCCTTCTACACCTGCAGCTTGTGGACTAAGTACACGCAGCGTACATGCACCGCTCTGCGGGTCCAGTATAATAATGCGTTCAGGGTACTGTTCGGGCTGCGGCGCTGCTGCAGCGCTTCAGCAATGTTTGCTGAAAAAAGAGTGGATGGTTTCCATGCCATCATGCGGAAGCGCTGCGCTTCTCTCATGAAGCGAATGCGGGATAGCCCGAACAGTCTTCTGAGTGTGTTCGTGGACCGCTGGGACTCGCCGATGTGGCGGCACTGGATGCGACTACACACTACGGGTGGTCGCGTCCTAGGGTTGGCATAACTTGGTACTTCTGTGCGGTTCCATTTCATTGTGTTGTATTACTGTTTTGTGTACTAACAATAGATTTATAAGGTTTTATTTGTATTTTGAATTTTTGTATTACTAACATTATATGGACTACGTCTGAAATAAATTATTATTATTATTATTATTATTATTAAGATAGTTTTGTCCAAGGTTCAGCAACTCCAACAGTGTTTTTTTTTTTTTATATTATAAACTAGCGCTTGACCGCAATCCTGCCTGATGGTAAGCAGTGACGCAATCGTTGATGGTAAAGCGCACTAGTTTATTAAGAGCCTATTCACTCTAGCCTTGAAGACACTCAAATTGTAGTCCGACGGAAACACCACCGCTGGCAAATTGTTCCAGTCCCTCGATGTACACGGTATAAAGGAGGAGGCGAAACGCTTCGTCCGGATCGTAGTGGTGTTAACAACGTAAGGGTGGAAACCAGCCGTACGACGGGTCGTCCGATGGTGGAACGGAGATGGGGGAATTAAATCATGCAATTCTCTGTGACACTCTCCAAAATGCATCCTTTAGAACACCGAAGGGCTGGCTACTCTACGCCTGTGCTCTAGGCTTTGGAGACCATCTCGAGTTAGATCAGGGTCACCAATCAGCCTCTTCGCACGCCTCTCCATCGAATCCAAAGCGGCCAGGTGACACTTAGAAGCACCAGCCCAAATGTGGCTGCAGTACTCCACACACGAACGGACCTGTGCTTTGTATAACATTAGAAGCTGCCCAGGTGTGAAGTACTGCCGGACCTTTGCAATAACGCCCGAATACTAAGTTTAGCTCCTGGAAACCAAACCTTGATTTAGCTGCCCTCTTCTGTCGAAAACATGCCGACCGGAGCAAGTGTGTAACAGGCTTACTTTTGGGCTATTGCTCATGCTAGCGTTTATAATGTAATGTACGATGATCAGAAATTCACCTACTGAGCTTTAAATTCCATCCCTAAAGGCTACATACGTAGATAATCTTGTAGGTAGATTCGATTACAAATCCCAAACAACTAAACAAATACGATTTATAGGGAAAATAACTTTTCCTTCTACAGTTTATGCCACCACATCAAAAAATTTCAAACCTTTTTAAATAATTCTAGTCATTTTGAAATCAGAATAGAATACTCTTTATCATGTACACCATACAGATTACAGAATATAAATTAAAAAAAATTACAAAGGGTGACACAATGGGCGGTCTTATCGCTAAGAGCGATATTTTACAGACAACCTTTGGATGGAAAACTAAGGGGAAGGAGTGAGAAATAATGTAGGTAGTCTACAGTGTACTATTTACATAGATTATATAATAAATATATACGTTAAGTATAACTAGTCTTATAAATATATACATCTAATTAATAAATCAACTTAATTGATGATGTTCCCGACTAATTTCGGCCACGGCGACCACTTCGACTCCTAGCCGATGATTTGGCGCTCATGCACCCGAAGATGGCTTATGTAGCCTGTCTTGGCGGCGAAACTTCGTGCACACTGAGGGCACGTAAGCACGCCGTCGACGTAGTTGTATGCGATGGTAGCAGGTGGGCGGGCCTTTAATTGGTCGCGTTTAGTATCGAGGCCTACGGGTCTGAGCAGTTGTGTTGCGATGTGTGCCGTGTACGATCCGCCAAATGTTGTTGTGTCGGGAGTTTGGTCGTGGAGAGTCTTCAGATCAATCTCCCTCTAGCGCAGCATCGTTTGGTCGTGTTGGTCTTAGGTTTTACATTGCATCACCTCGCTCAACTGCCGTCATCCTTCCTATTCCTAAGTTTTGTAAGTGAATAGGCTTAATAAACTAGTGCGCTTTACCATCAACGATTGCATCACTGCTTACCATCAGGCGGGATTGCAGTCAAGCACTAGTTTATAATAATATAAAAAAAAGAGGCAACTGAATTACTACTGAAATAAAGTTGATTTTTGTTTGACTTGAAATAAGATAATTTGGAAAAGGCTTTGTAATCCAAGCAATGCAGCTACCTACCTCGTTAAAATTACAAGATAATGAGAGAATTTGTTTGACGATTTGTATCATATAGGTACCTAACATGTGAAGGTTCGTCGGTCTGTCCCTCTGTCTATTTGTCAGCTTGTTACCTTTCACGCTTCAACTACGAATGGGTTTCGATGAGCACACAGGTAAGTAGACTTGTAGGTTAATTGCGTAACATAATATCAGTAGCATTGGGTTTCATTTTGACAGTTCAATACTATTCATTGCGTCATTTACGTTGTTGAGCAGGCACATTTTACGAACCTATGGAGCAATATTCTGCAAAATGATTCAAATTTATAGTTATGCAAGGTTAGAATAGATATTTTTTAAGACGTGGCGTAGTGGTAGCGGACGCTGCGCAAGGTGGCGCGGGTTCGATCCCCGCACAGTGCAAGTATTTGTATGCAGGAATATGAATATTTGCACTGGTCTGGTCGTGCCTCGGAAAGCACGTTAAGCCTTTGGTCCCGGTTGCCATACGAACAACGATCTAGTGGCAGTCGTTACGGGTTGTTGGAGTCCTCAAAAGTCCAAAAATTGGTCTAACTGCAATGCTTCGATGTCGCCTTGAGGTTGTGAAGGTCAGACGGCAGTCGCTTCACGGAAAATGTCGAAGTTTAGCCATATCAGCAGTTGGACTGGTAAAGCGGACCCCAGACTTCAAAGCTGAAAAGGCTTCGGATGCGACTGGAATTAACGCTGGGATGATGATGAGAATAAGTATAGGACATTTTTTGTCCCAATTCTATGAGGATGTAGCAATGAGCAATTTGATAATGGTACCAATTATTTTGTTCACAAATGAATCTTTGTCTTTTAATTTAATTAAGAAAAAGATAGAAGTTATAGACTAGTTTGGTTTTGTACCGGTGATGTTGTCTGGTGAAGTCGTATGGAGGACGGATCTGAGCAGTTGTGTTGCGATGTGTGCCGGGTACGATGCGCCAAATATTGTTGTGTCGGGAGTTTGGTCGTGGAGGGTCTCCACATCTATCTCCCTGTGGCGCATCATCGTTGATTGTGTTGTTGACTTTAACATTGCATCACCTCGCTCAACTGCCACCTTCCTTCCTATTCACTAAGTTTTTTTAGTGAATAGGTTAAATAAACTAGCGCGCTTTACCATCAACGATTGCATCACTACTTACCATCAGGCGGGATTGCGGTCCAGCACTAGTTTATAATCATTAAAAAAAAAAGTTTAGTTCTGTTAGAAAGCCGCATATTTGGCCTTGCGACACATTCATCTGGTAACCGAGAAACAACATCATCTGCCGAACATTTTCTTAAATATGTTATAAAGGTTCAGCTTCGAGTCTGACCGGATACAGCTGAAAACTAGTATTTTACAAAACAACGGCTATCAGTTCTCCAAAACCCAGGTAATACGAATCCCTTTGGGATGATTAGTTCTCAGACTTGCCTATTTTTACCGATTATAAGAATGTCAAAGATCCAATAATGACATCGAGGACTAATGGCTTAACAAATTTTGGAATTACGGAGGGATGTCGATGGGTGGCCATATTGGCCACCCATAGACAAACCAACCGCGGTGAGCGGAGCTTAACCGTTCAATTGATTGAACTTTACGGCTGTTATTATCGAGCCACAGAACTTTTCTTCTTCTACTTCTCAGCCGAAAGAAGTCCACTGCTGGACAAAGGCCTCCGCCAAGGCTTTCATTCCATTGAGGGGCATTGCCATAATCCCCCCAACTAGCAAAACAGTCTCAGAACTCGCACTTTTTAAAGAGCGGGAGGCTTCAAGCGCTCTTATATTTGTTTTAGAACATACCATCGATTCCATATTACTCTTACACAAGCCAGTATGGCCTTAAGAACGCTCAGTCTCAAAACCGAGTCTCATATACTTAATGTTTATAAGAGCATTTAATAAGACTAGTTGCACTTGATAAAAACTTACTGTTAAATTGGTATTTTCTAAGCTCATTTGGACTTGTTAAATGCAATTTTAAGAGATCAGACTAATATCAGCAGAGCATAATAGTATTGTGAAAACTTGCATTTTTAATCTTATTTGAAACTAATATATCGATGCTCGGCAGGACTCCACTAACATATAATAAATTCTGAAAAAACAAAACCCTTATAATGAGTGACCTCGACTCATTCTACGTATTAAGACTTATATCAACCGGTAATGAAATAGAAAAGGTCTTTCTACTTAAGTAATCTGATTAGTGAGACGAGGAAGGTGCCAAATGGGTAGGTTGTTACATTCAACGAGTTCATCTGTCACACTTATTTATTAATTCTGAAATTATCAAACCTGATTCGAGTATAACTGATGATGATGATGATGATACCGACCGATTTCAGCCACTGCTAGCCGATGATTTGGCGCTCATGCGCCCGAAGATGGCTTATGTAGCCTATCTTGGCGGCGAAACTTCATGCACACTGAGGGCACGTAAGCACGCCGTCGACGTAGTTGTTTGTGATGGGAGCAGGTGGGCGGGCCTTTAATTGGTCGCGTTTGGCATCGAGGTCAGCTTTGCGCTGCTCCTCAAACTCGCGTACTTGTCCGTACACCATTCTGCGCCATTCTGGCCGCTTTGCTGCCAAACGCTCATATTCAGAGGGTTTAATATTGCATCTCTTCATGTGTCGTTTAAAGACATCCTTGAACCGGCGGGCTACGATCCGGACGAAGCGTTTCGCCTTTTTTTGTTATGGATAAACTGGGTAGTCATCAAATGACCTCACTCACTCTGGGCGGAACGAAAGAGCGTGTCAGACTTATACTGACTAAACCTCACCCGTGTTTCTTCACTTGCCTGTGCGCCAGGGCCACGGTTTTTTTTTTAACCAACCCGCAACCCTTAACTAGGAGGCATCGGTCTTCCTGGACTTGGTCACGATATGCTGACATCTCTTTGAGGCGCGCGTGAAACACGACGCGGCGTCGACCTGGGCCTGGTCCTTACCCGGCGGTGAGCCCCAACCACCGACCGCCTTCAGATATTAGGAGTTGAGGTTTCCTGGAATCTAAACCTTCTTTAGGTTGCATTTTGGGGAGTGTGCGAGGAAATTGCATGATTTAATTCCTCCATCTCCATTCCACCATCGGACGACCAGTTTCCACCCTTATGTTGTTAACACCACTACGAAGCGGACGAAGCATTTCGCCTTCTCCTTTGTACCGCTCTCCGCACTCCGTCGGACTACAATTTGAGGGTCTTCAAGGCTAGAGTGAATAGGCACTTAGTAAACTAATGCGCTTTACCATCAACGACTGCGTCACTGCTTACCATCAGGCGGGATTGCGGTAAAGCGCTAGTTTATAACTTAATAAAAAAAAAATAAGCGTTTCGCCTCGTCCTTTATACCTCGTACAACGGGACTGGAACGGGACGGGTCTTTCTGTCTGGCTACAATTTAAGTGTCTTTAAGGTTAAAGTGTATAGTTAATAGAATAGTACGCTTTACTATCAACTATTGCATCACTGCTTACCGCCAGGCGAGATCGCGGTAAAGTTATTTATAAAATAAAGAAAATTCGTTACTTCGAATCGATCCGTTTGGGGTTGAAACACTAGGGCTATGGGGTTTAAGTGCCCACTTAGTTTTTAGAATTATCGCCAAACGGTCAGTGTGACTACCTTGAGTTTTTATTACGACGGGACAGTTGTGTTGCGATGTGTGACGGATACGATGCGCCAAACGTTGTTGTGTCGGGAGTTTGGTCGTAGAGAGTCTCCAGATCAATCTCCTTCCAGCGCAGCTTCATTTGGTAGTGTTGGTCTTGGGTTTAACATTGCATCACCTCGCTCAACTGCCGTCATCCATGCACAATGGTCCGCTGGAGGGACTGAGTGCGGAAACCAAACCAATAACATAGAACATAGAACTGCCGTCATCCTTCCTATTCCTTAGTTTTTTTAAGTGAATAGGCTTAATAAACTAGTGCGCTTTACCATCAATGATTGCATCACTGCTTACCATCAGGCGGGATTGCAGTCAAGCACTGGATTATAATTATAAAAAAATACGCGTCGAGCGCGTTTGGCGCTCTCATTGGTTGAGAGTTCTTACAACCTTGAAGCGAGCGAATTGATGAGTCAAACGCGGCCGATATCAATGATCGAGTCCTCGTATTGAAAACTCCTGGTAGCCACACAGTCGATCAGAGAACTGGTCCTGTAGCCAAAGTAACATCGCTTCATAGCGAAGCGAAATCGAATACCAAACCAACCAATGGCGGGAACGATTGACCACGCGACGCGATAAATAACGTGGTCAATCGTTCCTGCCATTGGTTGGTTTAGTATTCGATTTCGCTTCGCTAGGAAGCGATGTTACATTGGCTAGGGCCCCTGTTGTGAGCCTGTTTCTTGGTCTATGAATTAGCATCGCTGTGCTCGCTGCTCGCTGCTCGAGCATGATTTTGTGTCATTCTGAGATACTTATCTTTGAAGCGACGGAACACCACGTCCATCCTGCGACCAGAAGTCTTCATCCATGACGATGGGTAGATTCTATAACACTGCGGTACACACACCGCTATGTTTTTTATTGATGTATTGTTTTATATTGATGTAAAACACACATGTATACAACGTGTAACAAAAAGGGTATATACATACCAAGGGCATGGCATCTTTAGATGATATCAAACGATATCGGAAGGGTTTCAACTCAAAATAAAATACTCAAAAAATTGGTACCAAATTTCGGTTTCGTGTGTTTCTTAAAATCAAATCATAACAAACGTGGCAGCACACTACATACGTTAATAACTACTCGTTACCCGTCACGTTACTTGCCAAAATCCGATAAATGCCTTCAATATCTCTGTGCGACTAGTATGATAGTAGCCTATTACAGGCGGTGTTTTTCCTCATAACTTCCTAACATAAAGAGATAGGATTAAAAAACCCTTCCAATATCGTTTGATATCATGTAAAGATGCCATGTCTTTGTTATGTATATACCCTTTATGTTACACGTTGTATATTATTATTTTAAGTATTAGCATACATAATGTGAGTATTCAAACTGAAACTCAACTCATTTATTTCAATTAAACAAATTATAGACAATTATACATCCCTTTGTGGTCAATTAGTCACAATGATGAAGGTTCTTACCAATTCAAAAGTGTATTGGTTGCCATGGAGAAGAATAGGTATGAAACTCTACTGAGATTGTTTTAAACCACATGTATTTTGTCACAAAATCTTCGTTACATCAACCTGTTTTATCGATACATTTTATTATTTACTAACGGCCGCCAGCGACTTCGTTCGCGTGGAGTTAGTTATGCTCCGCTCCTATTGGTCGCAGCGTGATGTTGTATAGCCTAAAGCCTTTCTGGATTAATAGGCTATCCAACGCAAAAATATTTTTTCAAAGCAGACCAGTAGTTCCTGAGATTAGCGCGTTCAAACAAACAAACTCTTCAGCTTTATATATTAGTATAGATAGATAAAAGAATTAATATTCTTCATTTTTACCCGACTACGGCAAAGCAAAAGGAGGGTTATGATTTTGACAGGCTATGTATGTATGTATGTATGTATGTATGTATGTATGTATGTATGTATGTATGTATGTATGTATGTATGTATGTTCATCTGTTCCCTCGTAACTTCTACCCTACTTATTCGAATTCGATAAATGACATATCATTAGAAGCGTCTTAATTGTCCGCTGGTTATAGGCTATATGGAGTTTCACAAAATCTAATGTGGCGCCCTCTAGCGGACAAAACATACAGAGTACAAAAATTAAGTTAAGATAAATATGCCGTGTTTGGTATCATTTGAAAGCGCTTTACTTGTACATTTTGAATATATATATATTACTAGCATTTGCTTGTGACTTTAGCTGTATTCATGGGCTGATTGCATATAATTCACATCATTTCGTTCATAGTTTCTTTACTACTTATCAGAATAAAACCACTGCAGTACCATTAGAAGGGCCTTGATATTCTGTTGGTTATCTATACTAATATATAAAGCTGATGATTTTGTTTGTTTGTTTGTTTGTGCGCGCTAATCTCAGGAACTACTGGTCTGATTTGAAAAATTCTTTTTGCGTTGGATAGCTCATTAATCCAGGAAGGCTTTAGGCTATATAACATCACGCTGTGACCAATAGGAGCGGAGCATAATTAATTCTACGCGAACGAAGTCGCTGGCGGCTGCTAGTGAGCTATAAAGCTTGTCACCAAATTTAGTATTGCGCCCTCTAGCGGACAAAAAGTTCTATGATAATATAAAATTAAAATAAATATACCGTATTTGGTATCACTTGAAAGAGCTTCACGAGTACTTTATGCTTGTACATAATCCCGAATAATGCTTCGTAGAAATTTGAATGTAAACCAGGATTTGGTAAACGGAGCGATGGGAGTGGTGAAGACCTTCGAATGGCTTGCTCTTCTGCGCGATCAGTTGGAACAGGGAGAACAGCCTAGCGCTGTCATACAATTTGACGACGCATCCATAAAAGCAGATATTAACGGACTTATCAGAATCGAGCCTTGCCTCACTGAATTTGACGGCTTGAGGGGGTCTGGGAAAATTCAGCGTAAAATGCCCCCGCTGATTCTTTCTTGGGGTTGTACTGTACATAAATTACAAGGTTGTACTCTAGATAAAGCAGTTATCGATCTAGGAAAGTCATTGTTTGCTAAAGGACAGGCCTATGTCGCTCTCAGTAGAATCAAAACCATAGAGTGATTTTTTATAACTGCCTTGGATCATAATAAATTACTTAAAAATCCACATGACAGTCGATCTTTACCAGAATTACATAGATTAAGAAATCTTCCCAGGTCCTCTCAATATATGAAACATCCTATTTATTTATACTTACTAACGACCTCATCCACTAATTCATGACCCATTCGCTGCCATCGACGCAAATGTGCGTCGCTACTACGAAATACTGGAAGCTTCATACGGGGAAACCATTGCTATACGCGCTACGATCCACGTGCTACGAAATAGTAAAACAGGATATCTCTACATATTACTATGCGCCGATACATAAGTCAAAAGAGATGTCGTATGTTAACTACCTAGTTTTTAGTTCGTCATTTTAACTTTTGTTAATATCACAGTATAAAATACATACAGTAGGTCGACGCCTTTGATCTCGTGTAAAATGCCCACATCGTCTAAACAGTAACGCATCGGCCAGGGTTGTCACAAATAAACAATATTTATGAAATTATTGCAGATCAACATCGATAGCTGTATTATATTTAATTAATTTGCTATTTTTACTACGGAAACAACTCGAGACAGATTTAAGTTATTTAGATGGCATATTCGTAAGCAGCACCACAATCCACCTCGGAATACAACCCATATCACTCACCCATCACTCACCCATATGACCCATATCATATTAATATACATTTAAATTGGCGTCCGCCATCTTGGATTTCAAAAAGGGCCTTTTTCGTAACAAGCACCCCAATTATACTCAAAATTGACACTCATTTCCAATTATAAAAAAAATTACGTCCGCCATTTTGGATGTCAAAAAGGATGACTTTTTCGTGACAAGTAACCCAATTATACTCAAAATTGACACTCATATCAAATTATAAAACAAACAAATAAAAAAACGAACACGTGTTAGTCCTTAATGATAGATACCGAGCTACGAATATCGTTTTGTTTGCAGCTCGGGTGCCGCTTACCCGCGTCTCGTCCCTCACAACCCGCACGATTGCTCTGTCTAGACGTCTTCGTCGGACGACTGTATGATTTTTAGACTGTGTTAATATTATGCGCCACAAATACACTTTAACACCAAAATAGTACAAATAATAAAAAGTAAAAAAAAACTAAAACCCAACTACGACAAAAAACGACGCTGAAAAAGTATAAAACAAGATTTTCAGAATACTGAACGGGACAAGGTTGAACGGGACGTTCTCAAGGTGCTACGGTAGGTAGGTATATGTGACGTGTGACTACGTCTTTCCAAACATGAAAATTTATCTCTACTTGGTGAATATTGCATACTTCAGAATAGTATTGTATGACATTATTGTCAATTTACAACGAAGGCATCTTGGTAGAGTCTACTTTGTCCATTTACCTGCAACTACATTAGCAACTTTGTTCCGTTCAGTATTCTGAAAATCTTGTTTTATACTTTTTCAGCGTCGTTTTTTGTCGTAGTTGGGTTTTAGTTTTTTTACTTTTTATTATTTCTGATTTTTTTTAATTTAAAATATTAATTAGGTTACATAATAAACGACACCATTTCAATCTAACCAGCCGGATCTCTCTCCAAAACCAATAAAAAAATAATCAGAAACATCGACACGCAAATTCGAAAATAACAACCTTAAATCGGTTCTCAGCATTCTAAATCGAATAATTTACCAGAGAGAATTTAACACCCAGTCGTAAGGGTGAGCACACATCATAACATGTAATTTCTTCAATTCCCGGCCCGCCCAAATAATTAATGAGCTGCGAAACGAGACGATTAAATCCGACATGTAAATATTTCATTGGACGACTCAGTCTGCGTGAAGTACGTGGGTTTAAAAAACAGCGCTGAAGGACTCGTGTAGGCTTCTCAAGTAGCAAAGATCAATATTTAGGTAAGATCACGAGTATATGTGTTGACTGTAACCTATAAACTCAAATATACATAAATGACGACGTCAGCGAGGGCGGAGTGATAGGGTCGTCACCATCTTGGTGTGGTGGTAAGGGTTCCATTTCATAAGTGGCGTTTTAAATTAAAGCACCAAGTGTAAATATACCCTCCAATCTTGGTAATAACAATTTAAATAGGCAAACCGACAGTTTCGGCCCGGAGAAGTGCCCTGGTCCGCGTCTCAATTCGAAGTGACCGTTCGACCATCTCCACTTTCCAAAACGCTTCTGTCCTCGTGCCGCCATTACAAAAATAACGTCATGGTGTTTACCCTACTACTACACAAATCAAATGAGCAACTTTCATTAAAATGCCACATCCATGACACTTATATTTTTTAAACCTGTAGATACTCCTCTTCTTCTTCTTCAACCTATAGAAGTCCACTTCTAAACAAAGACCTCCCCAAATCTTTCCACAATGACCGGTCCTGCTGCATCCATCGGCTTCCCGCGACCTTCAGCAGATCATCGGTCTACATTGTTGAGTACCTCCCTACGCTACGTCTTTCGGTTACGCCTCTAGATAGGGATTAAGATTATGATAAGCAAGTTAAACAAAATAAATTATAGATTGATTAATTGATTGATAGGCTAGCGAAGGCCGCGGTCGGCCTGCAGATATGGGTCCTTTCTTACATAGCGGTGGTAGGCCTTAACATCGGCCAAGTGATTCGGCATGATGTCTTATGAAGCCACGGGGATGACGGGTCTGAACAGTTGTGTTGCGATGTGTGGGTGGTACGATGCACAAATGTTGTGTCAGGAATTTGGTCGTGGAAGATCTCTAGATCAATCTCCCTCTGGGGCAGCATCCTTGGTCGTGTTGTTGGGTTTAACCAGAAACTCTTACTAAAGGCTGTTTTGTTATACAGTACCTGGTTTTTGGAGGTCACATAGATAGTTCAATACTGATACTTAGCTGCATCCATCAAAATTGGAAGCCGACCCGTCTGAACTTTAAAAGAGACATGACATGACATGGCCTCTGAGTTTGTTTCGGCTTTTTTTCTCAGAGTAGTACATACCAAAGCGGCCACTTAGAATGTGCCTAGGCGACCGTTTTAGAAAGAAAATAAGAATTTTAAAAAAAGTGTGACCAAAATTCGCGAGCATGATAAATTCGAAACAGTTTTTGATGTGAAAACCGAACTCAACTAGTTAAAAAAAACCGGCCAAATGCGAGTCGGACTCGCACACCGAGGGTTCCGCCGTACAAACGTAGCGGTTTACAATTTATGACGTACTAGCTTTCCGCCAACGGCTTCGCCCGCGTGGAGTTCGGTTATATCGCGCTGTTTAAATTCCCCTCGGGAACATCAAATTTTTCCGAGATAAAAGGTAGCCTATGTTCTTTCTCAGGGTCTAAAGATTGTCTGTGCCAAACTTCATCAAAATCGGTTGAGAAGTTTAGGCGGGAAAGCGTAACAGACAGACAGAGTTACTTTCGCATTTATAATACTAGCATTGATTTAGAATTTTTCACAGTTTAGAGGCAATTAGATTTAAGAAGTGTTTGATATGAATTTCAACTTTAATATCTCTACGTCTCTACGCGTTCATGTGAAAAAGGGTAGGTAGTAAGTTTATAATTATTAAAAAAAATATTTTATGTCATGTAAGCAAAAAGAATATTTTAATATTTTATGTAACTTCAAATTTATCATTTTCACAATTTTTCCTTTATCTGTCTGTACTATAATATAACGTTGCTTCGTGCCGAATTTCAAGATTCTGAGTTCACGGGAAGTACCTTGTAGGTTTTGATTCCCTAGCGTGTGACGGAAATTCGTCTAAGGTGTCGGTATAAACTGCTGTATCTTTTGATCGCTTTAACTTAGAAGTTTGATTTTTTTCACTGCCTAAAGGGACAATAGACCTAGGTATTTGGTATAAATTTCAATTTGATACCTTTATTAGTTCGTGAGAAATAAGGTAGTAAGTTTTATTTTATTAAAATATGTTTAATATATTATATAACTAAAAAAATGTGATTTTCGCAATTTTTCCTATATTTGCATTATATGACAATCCTTCATGCCAAATTTCAAGATTCTGAGTTTACGGGAAGTATCCTGTAGGTTTTGATTCCTTTGCGAGTGTCGAAAATTTGTTGAAAATATCGACATATCGGCTGTATCTTTTGATTGGCTTGGCTTAGAAGTTTGATATTTTCACAACTTAAAGGGACAATAGACCTAGGTATTTGGTATAAATTTCAATTTGGTAACTTTATTCGTTCGTGAGAAATAAGGTAGTAAGTTCCATTTTATTAAAATATGTTTATTATATTATATAACTAAACAAATGTGATTTTCGCAATTTTTCCTATATTTGCATTATATGATAATGCTTCATGCCAATTTTCAAGATTCTGAGTTTACGGGAAGTATCCTGTAGGTTTTGATTCCTTTGCTAGTGTCGAAAATTTGTTGAAAATATCGACATAATCGGCTGTATCTTTTGATTGGCTTGGTTTAGAAGTTTGATATTTTCACAGCTTAAAGGGACAATAGACCCGAGTATTTCTTGTGAATTTCAGCTTAATACGTCCACGCGTTCTTGAGATAAAGGGTCTTGACAGACAGACAGACAGACGGACAACAAAGTGATCCTATAAGGGTTCCGTTTTTTCCTTTTGAGGTACGGAACCCTAAAAATGCCTGACTTGTTAAACTATTTCTGCAAATCTACTTGGGCACAGAATACGAATTACTCTAAACTTCGCCCTCAAAGTTTATTTGTCATGAATTGACAAGATGTACGTTTGCGACATATATGCCCAAGGATAGACTTTTATGGGCCAGGGTTACGGATTGGTTAAAAAGAAACCGTGGCCCTGGCGCACAGGCAAGTGAAGAAACACGGGTAGATTTTAGTCAGTTAAAGTCTGACACGCCCTTCCGCTCCGCCCAGAGCGGGAGGGGTCATTTGATGATTTCCATTCAAAACAAAAAACAGAAGAGACTTTCAAAGTAATGTTTATGTAAAGCCCATTTCATGATAATGTGTCTAAGAAAGGGTACACAGAGCCTACAGGGATATTTATAACCCTCTTAAGGCCTGAAATAGGTCTACAAACTACTCTCGTAGGTATTATTTCCAATCTAGAGGTCAGACTTAAACATACATAGGTATAATTGTTGCCATGAATTTAGTAGAAACTAGTTCCAAAAGCGGTGTAATTTTTAGTCGATTCATCATCATCATCATCATTATCATCAACATCATCCTATAGCAGTCCACTGCTGGACATAAGCCTCTCCAATTTAATGCCATTCAACTAGATATAACTTTTTTCGGTGGTAGGCCATAACATCGGCTGCCGGCAGAAGTTACCACCCACCAGACAAAGTCTTGCCGCCAAGCGATTCGTCGTGTTCCGGCATGATGTCTGGTGAAGCCGTATGGAGGACGGGTCTGAGCAGTTGTGTTGCGATGCGTGCCGGCTACGGTGCACCAAATGTTGTTGTGTCGGGAGTTTTTTTCGTGGCGAGTCTCCAGATCAATCTCCCTCTGGCGCAGCATCCTTTGGTCGGGTTGGTCTTGGGTTTAACATTGCATCACCTCGCTCAACTGCCGTCATCCTTCCTATTTCTAAGTGTTTTAAATGAATAGGCTTAATAAACTAGTGCGCTTTACCATCAACGATTGCATCACTGCTTACCATCAGGCGGGATTGCAGTCAAGCACTAGTTTATAAGTATTAAACAAAAAGATTTTCGGCAACTCTAATCCAGTTACTACCAGTTATCCTGCAAAGATCGTTGCTCCACCTAGCCTAAAGGCGCCCCACCTTACGTTTACCGATTCACGGTCTCCACTCTAGAATACGTCTACTCCAACGGTCATCGGTTCTACGGCTTATATGGCCGGCCAACTGCAAAACGCAGCTTGCTTTTTGTAATTGCAATAAGTAAACTGAATCAAATGAGCAAAGGGCAATGAGCAATGGGCAATGCCCATTCAGTTTGCTTATTCTGTGAGCTATGTCGACAACTTTCGTTCTCTGCCGGATCACCTCATTGCGGATTCTATCCCTCAGAGAGTCTCCAAGCGAGTTAGTCGATTAATATTTTAAAAATAGCTGTGCCTGAAGAACACTGCACTGCAGAGCACTGTAGAGGCTAAATTAAAATTGTATTTGTTTCAAACTAAAGTTATTTCAAGTCAAATAAAAATTTACTTTATTTGAACCGTTTTGAAGCATTTTCACAGTGCCTATTGAAAAAAGTTATAAAAAAAATTAAAAGTACAAAATTATATTCAACACAAAAACTTAAATATTTTTTCGCGAATATGTCACAATATTACTTTAGAAAAATGTACGAAATTATTCCATAACTTAGACTTCGATATCATCTTCCTATTTTACCGGCTTAAATCAACGTGATAGTCTACCTCTGTCTTTGACCAGGGGTGCGGAATTCGCTTAAACAATCACCAGTCTCCCGTGTCATACCCACAATGGCCCATCACCTTCCTACATTCCTATCATCGTTAGAAAAGACCAATATAATACATCCATACTAATATTATAAATGCGAAAGTAACTCTGTCTGTCTGTCCGTCTGTCTGTCTGTCTGTCTGTCTGTCGGTCTGTCTGTCTGTCTGTCTGTCTGTTACGCTTTCCCGCCTAAACCTCTCAACCGATTTTGATGAAATTTAGCACAGACAATCTTTAGACCCTGAGAAAGAACATAGGCTACCCTTTATCCCGGAAAAAAATGATATTCTTGAGGGAAACCCAAAAAGCGCGATATAACCGAACTCCACGCGGGCGAAGCCGCGGGCGGAAAGCTAGTATTGTATATGTCGCAGAGAGCGACGGCAGAGCGGTAGGGTCGACAGCATCTTGATGTAGTGGTAAAGGTGGTCCATTTCGTAGTTGTATTTTGAATTAAAGCACGACGTGTAGATATACCCCCAATCTTGACAATCACAATTTAAATAGGCAAACCGACAGTTTCGGTTCGGAGAAGTGCCTTGGTCCGCGTCGCGATGCAAAGTGACCGTTCGACGAACCCCACTTTCCAAAGCGACTCTTTCCATGTGCCGCCATCACAAAATAACGTCACAAGCGTTTGCCCCTCTACTACGTAAATCAAGTGAGCAACTATTCTTCAAATAATTTCGACGATCCACGACATATATAAAAACTAGCTTTCCGCCCGCGGCTTCGCCCGCGTGGAATTCGGTTATATCGCGCTTTTTAAATTTCCCTCGGAAATATCAAATTTTCCGGGATAAACAGTAGCCTTTAACCTTTCTCAGGGTCTAAAAATTGTCTGCCAAATTTCACCAAAATCGGTTGAGAGGTTTAAGCGCGAAAGCCTAACAGACAGACAGACAGAGTTACTTTCGCATTTATAATATTAGTATGGATTATGATTTCATCACTTCTTGCTTTCGCTTTTTTCAATCGACCATATTGGTATAAGCTTTTAATCTTACCAAAAGCAATTTTACACTAGTATGTTGCAAGTCAGTGAGTAAATGACACGAAACTCCAAACGTCAGACTTTTAGATTTTTGATTACACATAATGGCGCCGATTACACATAATGACGCCGATTACACATAATGGCGCCGATTACACATAATGGCGCCGATTACACATAATGGCGCCGATTACACATAATGGCGCCGATTACACATAATGGTGCCGATTACACTTAATGGCGCCGATTACACATAATGGCGCCGATTACACATAATAGCGCCGATTACACATAATGGCGCCGATTACACATAATGGCGCCGATTACACATAATGGCGCCGATTACACATAATGGCGCCGATTTTCTTGTTCATAAACTAAACTTATTTTAAGTTAAGTGCGTCTTTTTCTTTCTATTTCTTTAAGAAAATGGTAGAAGATAAGTAATCATTATCATCATCATTAACCTTTTATCGTCCCACTGCTGGGCACAGGTCTCCTCTCATACAGAGAAGGATAAGTAATATATTAGTTTAATCCTGTCAAATTAAGATACTCCATAGACAGTTGAGACGCGATTATAAACATGGCGTCCAAAAATACGTCAATTTACCTCATCATCATCAGTCTCTACTCGTCCACTGCTGGACAAAGGCCTCTTCCATGGCACGCCAACAAGCTCGACCCTGAGCAGTTCTCCGCCAGCCACTACCTGCCACCTTTTTAATGTCATCGCTCCATCTCGGCCAAGGGCGTCCTACGCTACGTATGCCAATTTACCTCAGCAGCGCACTAATTTTACAGGTCTTAACTAACAGTTTATCTTCTGTCCTTTTCTTAAGAGTGGACTCTAGTGCCGAGAAATTTCAGAAATAGGTATTTGAAGAAACTATTGCCGTCGCGCCGCTTTTAAACTCTCCCGGTAAAGTGGGAAAAGGACAGGACATTATACCTACAAAAACGTTGACCAAAAGACGTTTCGTATTCCGCTGTTTTCTTTTTCAAAACATGACAGATCCCAATTATTTTTATACAATAATTTAGAGGATGAGTATACCTATGCCTCTATTATTTTCTTTTTTGTCTAAAACTTATCATATTTGTGTAGTAGTCGTCTGAACATCGCGATAAAAAGGGGTTATTTTTCGGGATTTTGAAACATCATATTTCTTTTATTAAATAAGTTTTCGAAAAGATCAAATAATAGAAGCGCGTACAATCAAGGTGTGTAATTGTAGAAAAAAAAACATTGCTCTAAAAGCGTTATCCATGAAGAAAACAGCGGAATACGTTTGTATGGAGAAAACGCCACTAAAGTCCCCTCTTAATGAAATGGAAAGAAAAGATAGCCTGAACTTAAATTTAATTTAGTTTGTGAGTAAGGGAATCGGGGCCATAGACTATCAAAGATCTCAATGTGCTTTCTAAGGCGTCTTCTCGATGATCGCCCAACCATGGACTGATCTTAAGGCGCTGTGCTCAGTAAAAATAGGCTTCTTAAAACAATTTTTTAGCCAAATGTATACATTTCAGAGCAGCCAAAAATTTATATGTTAATCTTGATTATATGTAGCAGGAAACTATTGTTTTCAAAACACGTTTTGAATTAATTTTCTCGATAGAAAAAAATCCTAAAGTAACCCCTAAAATTGAATTTATAACAGTTGTAACTGTATTATTAATCATCAAATCTTGATAAAATTGAGAAGAGCGATGTAAAATATAATAGTAAATGAAACCATTGTTTTTGTTTATCGATTTAAGTAAGATATTCTAAAATAAATAATGTATTTAATGATAAATAACGTGAACGAAACGTCGCTCCATCGCGGCGTCCATTGCCTTCTCTTTCACTTCTATGCTTAGCGACAGTGACCGCTGAGGCGCGATGCTTGTCGGACCTATGTCACTTTTTGCTTTACCCCGCACAGAAAATAATTATATTTACGTGTCTGTTTGTTGATGAATAATCATATTTCGTTTTTGCCCGGGTTCAAACCCCAGGTTTACATTATATGCTTTTTGTAGATTTTAATTGAAATAAATGCTTTTTAATTTACTGTTGTATTTTTGCCGATATTTTATTTGATTTTTTTCTGTAATTATTCTTTTTACTTTTTCGCGGCACATTTTTCTTCACCTGTATGTGTTCGGGTTCAAACCCCAGCTTTACGTTGTATGCTTTTTGTTGGATTTCTAATTTGCAATTGTTTTTCTTTTTAATTATTATTAATTTATCCGATTTTCTGTATTTTTTGTAGTAATTGTTCCATCTTTTTAAATATATTCTTTTTGTAACAATTATAATGCAAACTAATATTTAAAATCAATTCGTTATAATTTTCTTTCTACAAATTTCTAGAAATTAATAATAAATAATAATGATAAGCCTTTATTTAACCATGAATTTCTTAGTTCATAATATAATTTAAAAAAAGAAAAACAATAAAAATAACAGTTAATTTGATAATAGTTCAAAACAATAAATTTAGATTTCATTTTGTTGCATTATTCATGGCCCTTTTCAGTATAGGCCTCCTCCAAGTGCCTCCATCTATTTCACTCGTACAAACCCGATTTCGATAAGAGTTGCAGTTTTGAAGAAGAAATCTTTTATTTTTTTAAATATATGAAAATGCATTTTTTTTAACAGTTACTCTAACCCTTTACACCCGAGAAAAAAAAGTTACGAATATTCAAGAAAAAGTTAATGTTACGGATTTCTAGGAGTACAAGGAAGCTAGGAAAAATGCAGAAAAAAATCCAGAGTTTTCAGTTTTCCTGAAAAGGTGCCCTCACGATCGTGACGCTTAGGTATAATCTACTAGTCTCACAGTAGTGAGTATTATCTTTTCAATTAAAATTTTCTTCAATAAAACAATGAATTAGGTACTTATCATTATTTATTTATTTGAATAACCTCTTCATTAATCAGTTTTTACCAATTAACAGTAAACTAAAGCTACTTTTACCGAATTCTCTTACAAAAAATCAATAAAATTCTCAAAATAAACAAAATCAACCTCTGAGAAACTTAAAATCATAAAATATCAATTATTTTAACATTTAGGAATAAAAACAAGATCAAAAATTATGCTGAAATATAGTAAGAATAGCAATAATTAACAAAGATTGAGAAAACGTAACTAAATATTATGGTTTGAGATGATAAAATTGGAAAGAGTTTTGGTTTCTAAAAAGACACATATAAACAACACACTTGGAACATTTGATCTTCGATCGGCTATGGCATCTCTCCATCATGCAAGACCTTTGTGTCTTTATATTTCTTCCACTAAAGGTGCCGTAGTGAAAAAATGATAATGATAAACACAACTTCCTGAAGGTACCTACACTTCTGGTCAAATGCAGTATTACCGAAGGTCTCAGACCCAAAGGCGTATCAGCCAACATTGTATCAGCGACTCTATAAATCTCGAAATCGAGCATCAGACCTTCGCTAGTCGTTAAAACATTTTTTTTTTAATACATCGGCCAGTGAAGGGTATCATTTGCTCATCTATGGAACGAAACGAATCTATGAAACTGGAAAGAGTTCCATCCTATTGGATGGAACTCTTTCCAGTTTTTTGCAGGTATCCTGAATCCGTTTGATTATCGGTTGTACCTTCCAAAGTGGATTGTTGGTCTCATTAGTAGTTGGCTGAACGTGATCAACGACATGAAGAGCATTACGCAAAGTTATAAACCGGTCGAGAACTATTTTGTTAGCAATAAGACCGATCTTCATGTTAGCTCGCCAATACATCGGCATTTGTGGATATGGAAGGCATCCCATGAGAATATGCACACCAAACAATTTAGGTATTGCCGCTTTTGTAGTTTTGAATTCTTGGCCAGTCTTTCGCTTGTGGTATAAGTTTGTACACAGAACAGTATTCTCGTAGAAAACATCATTAAAATAATCATTAAGATGTTCGGATGAGTTAGAACTGAGTTTTAGGTACAGTTACAGTATAGTCATGTGGCTTATCGGTAAATGGAATATTCTTCCAGGTGTCTCCATGACCATGTTGCTGTAGATTTCGCCGATTTGCCGACGACGTCCTCTACCTGAATGCACTCGCTGCGAAGTAGTACCACGAGACCTTCCCCTGTTTCCAATTTGCCGTGATGTAGTACTATTTGGGGTCGTTACCTGACTTAGAGGTTCTTGTTCTATTTCATCGCTTGAACTTTGAGAATTCTCGTCCTCGTCTACAAGTTCAGTGAGAACACGCGGCTCCATTTCTGAGTCTTCTTCGTCGTAGAATTTTTCAATATCTGACTCAGTTCCATCGCCAAGCAGTTCTAAGATACGGTAATCAGACATAGGAAGAGCTAAAATAAAAAAGCAAACAACTACTTAGCCACAATACCATCTTTTAATCAATAAACAATAAAAATACGTTAAAATCAATGTTTAAGGTTACGACCGAAATGCCACGATCGTGTTACTTGAATTGTAGGTACAATTTAATTCTAATTTACAAAACAAAATAGCAAAAATTTATTGTATATCATGTGATTCGTGTTTAAATTGTAAAATAAAATAATAATAGTACTCAAAATATAACAATAAACAATAATAATAGTATAATATTAGTATTAATATTAGTAGTGTTAATATTAGTATTTACATTTATCTAGTTTAAGTTATCACTCATGTTGGTGAATGTTGGTTCACCTGTTATTGGCAACTGTATAAGCCTTTTACTCATATCTACTCTATTTGTTAATTTTTATACAGAAGCTGTTGGTGTACCTTTATTAATAAATAATAATAATAAATAATAATAAACAATACTTACATGTGCCGTAGGTCGAATCAAAATACGTGGCCATCGTTTACCTCCGATTGAGACGAACTAGCAACCGATTCAACGGATCGGGTGCATCTACGCGTAAGTACACATCACTCACGATCAATCGTCTTCGGTTGCGTTCAGAAAAATGAATCCGCGCGGTCTTGAAATTTTTTCAAAGTTACCCGCACTATCGTATACTGTCGGGTGTAAAGGGCTAAACAGCTGTTTATAAATAGTAATTTCTAGAAATGATATATTTCTAACAGTTTCATGAAAAAAGGACATAACACAAAAAATTTAAGCAGAACGGACAAAGCGCATTATAAAAATAAAAAAGAAAACAAAAAAAAAATAATAAAAAATAATAAGAAATGAAAATATGTATAAAATACACATTTTCGAAAATCGCAAGGTAAAGTGGGATTCGATCCTGGTGCTCGTCTAATGCGAGCCGGGACTGTGACGAACAGAGCCAACTATGCTTCGGGGTTGGGTTGTGAAATTACCCTTCTAAATGTAGATGGAATAGAAAAGAAAAACAATAAAAATAACAGTTGATTTGATAATAGTTCAAAACAGTAAATTTAGATTTCATTTTGTTGCATTATTCATGGCCCCTTTCAGTATAGGCCTCCTCCAAGTGCCTCCATCTATTTCAATTTTTTGTGTTGTGTTATTCTAAGCACTCGTACAAACCCGACTTCGATAAGAGTTGCAGTTTTGAAGAAAAAATCTTTTATTTTTTTTAAATATCCGAAAATGCATTTTTTTTTTACAGTTACTCTAAACAGCTGTTTATAAATAGTAATTTCTAGAAATGATATATTTCTAACAGTTTCATGAAAAAAGGACATAACACAAAAAAATTAAGCAGAACGGACAAAGCGCATTATAAAAATAAAAAAGAAAACAAAAGTAATAATAAAAAATGAAAATATGTATAAAATATACATTTTCGAAAATCGCAAGGTAAAGTGAACGGATGTGGGATTCGAACCTGCTGCTCGTCTAATGCGAACCGGGACTGTGACGAACAGAGCCAAGCATACCTCGCGGTTGGGTTGTGAAATTGCGCTTCTAAATGTAGATGGAATAGAGAATGGTTGGTATAGATTTAATAGAACGTGCGTATTTCTCGATGCACGACGCCTCACGCATCGATGTACTCGCGCGGAGCGCCCCGCGCCCCGCAGTGGGCGGGGCTAGTCGTGTCCCACTTCGTCTGCTTCACCCCCTCAAATACCTAAAAGTTTGCTATTCACAGCGTCTTAAGGCCGCTGCCTCGAATCTTGCGGGCAGCGGGGCGGCGGCGGCAGCGGCGCAGGGGCCGAGCGGGCATCTAAGACCCGTTCTCGAAACTAGCTGGCAGATCGCGCGTCACTACAGCCGCGTAGTGTTGTGTTCACGATTGTGTCGACGAGATATTTGTTTTTATTCGCGAAAGAAATGTCTGAACAATGGCGGTAACATATTTTTGATTCAAATTTACTTCTAACGCTCGATCACCGCTCGCCGCCCGCCCGCTGCCCGCAAGATTAGAGCGCGAGAAGTACTCTGCTCGCTGCCCGCTACCGCCCCGCTACCGCGCCGCTGTTTTCGAGAACCGGTCCGTTTGATTTTACGCATAAGATCCTGCCGCTCACTCGCCGCCGCCGCCCCGCTGCCCCAGATTCTAGGCAGAGACCTAACCTTTGACTTAAGCTACACACAGGGCAATGGAAAGAGCTATGCTCTGAGTTTCTCTGCGTGATCAAATCAGAAATGAGGAGATCCGCAGAAGAACAAAAGTCACAGACATAGGTCTTCGATCCGCTAAACTTAAGTGGCAGTAGGCAGGGCACATTGCTCGTAGAACCGATGGCCGATGGGGCAGTAAGATTCTGGAATGGCGGCCACGTATTGGAAGCCATCATTGATCAACTTAAATTCAGGTATGAGTCCCAATCCTCAAATTTATACCAAAACTTAGAACACGTCCACCCTTCATTTCCACCATCACACACCGTCAAACACATAGATTGGATCTGATAATGAACGGATTGAATGACAAAGGAATGATTGACAAAATTAATTAATCCTTCACTCATTCTTCCATTCAGTTAGTGTATTGGGCGTAAGAGGCGTTCAATACACTCACGAATGGAAGAATCAACGGAATGAATTGAACGAAAGCTGCCGTTATTTATTTACAAAATTGCTTACTAAATAAATGAAATACCGATTTTTGTTTTGGGTTTTATCCATATGGAAGCGTTTGATAGAGGGTGTGAAGTTCATCCATACTCCATAGAAAAGGGAAGATCCTTCGAGCAGACGAGTGTTATGTTTGATACGTTATTTATGCTAGTTTCAAGTCAAACTCAGCTACTTTTGTAGTAAACTCTAATTGCGAGATGTAGGATTTTACGTGACATCAGTATAATACATTGTTTGCATGTGGCGTGGTAGATATCGCCACATACCTTTGTAGCGGTGCCTACACGTCACGCGAATCCTGCATCTGGCAATCAGAGTTTTCTGTGCAACTAGCACGCATACAAGCTCGCGACATCAACCGGCGGGCAAGTGGTCCGTCAGACAACCAGTATGGTCGGGGGATACTCCCTTTTCTATGGAGGATGAGTGAGCTATACACGTTGCTCCTCATACCTCCACACTGGTGACCCTGACGTGATTCCGACCCGATCGGAGGGGAGTAATGTAGCGGTGCCTACAACGCAACATGCGAACAACGCGTCATACTGACGTCACGCGAATCCTGCATCTCGCAATCAGAGTTTTCTGTGCAACTAGCACGCATACAAGCTCGCGACATCAACCGGCGGGTAAGTGGTCCGTCAGACAACCAGTATGGTCGGAGGATCTTCCCTTTTCTATGGAGGATGAGTGAGCTTAACACGCTGCTCCTCTTATCTCCACACTGGTGACCCCGACAAACCGAAACAATCCCGACCCAATCCTGAACTGGTCTCGACCCGATTCCGGTCCGATCCCGTCCCGATCCCGATCAGATCCCGAACCGATCCCGACCCGATCCCGATCCGATCATCGAACCATACCGATCCCGACCCGACCCCGATCCGATCGACGAACCATACCGATCTCGACCCGACCGCGATCCGATCGACGAACCATACCGATCTCGACCCGATCCCCGTCCGATCTCGACGAAAAAAATCAAAAACCCTCAGACGGAGGGGAGTAATGTAGCGGTGCCTACAACGCAACATGCGAACAACGCGTCATACTGACGTCACGCGAATCCTACATCTCGCAAGCAGAGTTTTCTGTGCAACTAGCACGCATACAAGCTCACGACATCAACCGGCAGGTAAGTGGTCCGTCAGACAACCAGTATTGTCGGAGGATCCTCCCTTTTCTATGGAGGATGAGTGAGCTTTACACGCTGCTCCTCATATCTCCACACCTTAAAAATGATAGACAGATCATCATCATCATTACCATCAACCTTTTATCGTCCCACTGCTGTGCACAGGTCTCCTCTCATACAGAGAAGGATCGAGCGTTGTTGTATCCAGTTGTTACTACTAGTATGTTAAAATCCAGGTTTCCTTAAGACGTTTTCCTTTACGTTCTAATCAGTCATTAGTGTCCAAGATATACTTAGATAGTATCTACATAAAACTTAGAAAAGTTACATTGGTACTTGCTCGACCTGGGATCGAACCTGCACACTCATACTTGAGAGGCTAGTGTTCTAATCCCAGATAGACAGATGATTACCTCAAAATATAGCTTCGATGGATTCCTCTGCATCGCTGTCGACTGGTAATATACCGAAGAGACTGCCAACATTGCCTTGCTATATGGTCTCTGGCCAAGGTAAAAGCTAGCCTTACGGTCACTGAAATTGTTCGCCGCAAAATTAGCCATTTCGAGATTTAATTGAATGTTTGATGAACACTCGAACATCACGGCCGTAGTGTGTCAACCCCAAACAACTCTAAAACAGTTTAAAACAATCAGCAGGGTAATTGTTTAATAAACTATCAGTAGCAATGGGCTTTTTCATTAACATACACTGCGTTGTTCACGTTGTTGTCACGGTGTTGAAATGTATCTACATTTTTCGAATGTTTGGAGCAATGTAGCGATAGTGTGTTACATAATTCTACACTTATTCTATAACATCCTATTAAAAAGTGATTTGAATTTTTCATAGTCTTATGACTTATGGGATTCTTCTCTGGGGATCTTGTGCGGACATCAATACCATCTTTGTTTTACAGAAGAGGGCTGTTCGAGTCATTTACAACCTTGGTCCTAGAGATTCTCTTAGAGAAAAATTCAAAGAGGTGAACATTCTGACTGTAGCTTCACAATATATATTTGAAAATTGTATGTATGTACAACATAAAAATATATCCAATTTTAAGAAAATAAGCGATATTCATAATATAAGAAGGTACTAGGAACAAACACAATCTTGCTGTACATCACACTCGTCTCCACAGAGTAGGCAACTCCTTCATGGGTCAATAATAATAATAATAATAATAATCTCTTTATTCAAGTAACCATGACTCAATAATGTTAGAAATACTTAAAATTATGTTAGTAACATTTAACAGTTTAAATTACAATATACAAACGTCAATACAAAAAAATAATAAATAAACAAAAAATAAACAATAAACAAACAACTCACACGAGTCACCGCTGCTTCACCCCATGAGATATGGCACAACAATGATTGACGTAAGAGCAGTCCAGACGCCCAGCAATCATACTCAGGACACTGTTGGAGCTGTCCCGCACCCTGCGCACCAGAGAAGCACACCTCTTCCGCATAGTCGCATAAAAGCAATCTACGTGTGCGTCAGCAAACATCCCCGATGCGCTACAGAAGCGAGGCAGCCCCACCAGTACCCTAAACGCATTATTGTATTGAACTCTGAGAGCGCTGTACGACTTTTGGGTATATCTAGCCCAAAGGCTACACGTGTAGAAAGAGGTACAGTAAGCTCGGAAGAGTGTGATCTTCACCTGAAGGGAACAACGTGCAAACCTACGGGCCAGCATGTTCGCTCGAATCGACAACGCTCTCCGCTCCCGTTCAATGTCTTCATTGTCCTGGAGGTTGGGGGTCAATAAGTGGCCCAGATATTTAAACTTATACACTCTCTTCAATGGCATTCCATTGAGTGCAACAGGTGGTATAGCACCAGTATTTTTTCCCCCAACCTCAAAAACCATGATTTCCGACTTTTTGGAATTATACGCCAGGCCATGTTGTTCTG
This sequence comes from Sesamia nonagrioides, assembly GCA_017933935.1. NCBI lineage: Eukaryota > Metazoa > Arthropoda > Insecta > Lepidoptera > Noctuidae > Sesamia > Sesamia nonagrioides. Next base: position 535,708 of record JADWQK010000341.1, read on the forward strand.
CGTATCTTTCACAATGGGCCACAAGTTTTCTCAACCCACAGAGCGACGCACTTAACAGCACCATATCGTCTGCGTAACTAATATTATTGAGGCAGACACCATCTACATGGCAACCGGCTCTGGTGCTGCCAAGCTCCTCAATCAGCACATTCACATAAAGGTTAAAAAGCGTAGGCGAACTTAACCCCCCCTGCCTCACCCCGCACTCCAATCTATATGATTCAGACAGCTCTCCATTCCATCGCACATTGTTGACCTGGCTTCCATACCAATATTTAAAGATGTTAATGAGTTCTTTTGGCAGGTTAGCGTTTTCCAATTTTTGCCATAACTTATTGTATGAAACCAGATCAAATGCCTTAGAAAGGTCCAAAAAGCAGGCGTAAACGGGCGTCTCTCTCTGAGTGTAATACGTGACCGTATGCTTAAGACTCAGCACTGCAGCCTCCGTTGACAGCCCAGAACGAAATCCGAACTGATTATCGTTAAGGCTAATGACAGAGTTCAACTGAGCATTAAGCACACTGTCAAACACCTTAGACATCACCGTGGCAAGTGAAATCGGTCTATAATTGCTACTGTCTGCGAGGTCCCCAGTTTTGTTTTTAACAACGGGGACAACAACTGTACGCGTCATCTTATCTGGCATGTAACTATGATTTACACAAAAGCTGTACAACATAGCAAGGACCCTCGGCAGATGTGGACCCGCATATTGAAGGTGCTCAATGTTCAACCCATCGTGGCCAGGGGACTTACCTCGCGTCATAGATTTTATAATTTTAGCTATCTCGGTAGCATGAAATTTAACCTGTATTTCCACTCCGGGTTGAGCATCCAACACCATACGTGACGGTCCTAGTGGCGATTTTACAAAAAACCGTTCTTTAAAACGGTTGGCAATTTCTTTTGAATTACTCACGCCGTCGACGCTCACAGGCACACCCGCTTTACTGTGCAACCTATTAGTCTGCTTCCAAAAGCTTTTAAAATCGTGCTTAGCATGACATGACGCCAAGACATCCATTTTCAGCTGATCTTTATGATCTTGACACCATTTGACACGTGACTTAAAGATTCTTCTACTTTCACGCATTTCAGTATACAAATACCCAGACGTGGGCTTTCCATTCAGAGCCCACCGCTGAAATTGCTCCCGAGCATGCCTGTGAGCGTCGGCAACATGGGTATTCCATCCTACAATTCTCCTAGAAGTTCTGCTACTATCAACCCTTCCCACTAGTGCTGCTTCGCTTAAGGCGCGTACAATTTGTAAATATAACATGTCAATTACTTTCCTGTGACTAGGGTTGTTACAAACATAATCACAACACTTGCTTAATTCCTGAGGAAAGTCAATTAAACGTAATTTTTCATGGCATTCTTTTTGATAGCTATTTATTTGACTTGGATTTCTATCCCCCCACAGAATGCCATTCGAGATTACACATTTCACAGGTCTCTTTGGTAAAATTGTATTAAAACAACATTCGATGACCAGGGGAAAGTGATCAGACCATAAAACGTCATGTAGGACATACACATTCTTAACGGACCTCAGGGCTGCTTCCGTTACTAAACAATGGTCAAGCCACCTTTTAGACCCGTAGACTTCACTTAGAAACGTGTACGTGCTCGAACCCGTTCCTAATATTTCTACGTCAATACACTTCCAATTTTGTTCACTACAATACTGAGACATTTCATCAAAAAATTGTTCAGACGGATGAGCATTAAAGTCTCCCAGAATGTAAACGTTTTCTACACTACAGTTATCAACAATTGCACTCACCGAGCTCATTATATCCGTGAACTCCGTTAAATTTGCCGCTGAGTCTGTGGGCATATAAACACTAAAAACTAGAAAACACCTTTCCTGTAGCACAATTTTTACTGCACACAACCGAGGGTTACCGCACTCAATAGTTGTAACATTATAAAAAATACTACGCCGCCACAAGAGAGCAACACCGCCGTACGGTCGACCGCGTAAATATTCCCCCTGACGTGTCCACCGCAGATACACCTGTGTAGCTGAACTCATCACTGATAGTATTAAGAAATGAGATTTCATCCGGCAACAACCACGTTTCCTGCAGTGCAATCAAATCAATGTATACACTTTTACAACAAGCTTCCCATGGACATTCGAAACTTATGCATTAAACGATTTAAAAACTACAAGGCCAAACTTTGCAAAAAGGGGTATTATAAAGACAAAAAAGCTTGGGACTGAGCTGCTCGCTCTGTTAAGCATTGTTATTAAGCAATATGCGTAATTGTAAGGTAAATTATTGTAAACGTTTTCATTTTTAATGCCTGGACTTGAAAAAAGACGATGATCCCTGAGTTTTTTTCGGCTATTTCTTCTCAGAGGTAGTCAGTTCGGAAATGCCGGCTTCATCTAGTTAAAAAAAAAAGTAAGGAACGCGGCCGCTGCGCAAGGAGGTGCGGTTTCGGACTCGCTGCAGTGCAAATATTTGTATGTATGAATATGAAAATCTGCACTGGTCTGGTCGTGCCTCGGATAGCACGTTAAGCCGTTGGTCCTGGTTGCCACACGAACATCTACTGGCAGTCGTTAAAGATCGTTGGAGCCCTCAAAAAGTCCAGCCCAGCATCGGCCCTCAATCTAAAATACGTTATAAACAGAATATGCGCTCGAACGTCGAAACACGTATACTTCTAGCGTCACTCCCTGGCTCAGGAAATTAACTGATCGAAATCGATCAGCCGACATGTTTATGGTTTGGCTGGACTACTGAGGAAAGTAATAACTAAAATTGGTGACGTTGGACGATATTAAGCGGCTAAGAATAAGTAAGGTTTTTTTTTTTAGTATTGGCCCATACTAGGAATTTCTCCTGTATCGTGGATACGTTTACAAACATTGAAACTCACGGGGAATCAAACCCACGACACGCAGCGCAGCAATCAATTGCTTAGCCACTGCACCAAGCGTGTCGCCACTGCACCAACTGTGTCGTCATTTATAATAAGAGTTCACTATTTCAATCTAAATAATAATCAATTTAGTTTCAACGTTAATTAAGTCTGAGCAGCTGTTGTGTTAAGATGTGTACCGGGTACGATGCGCCGAATGTTGTTGTGTCGGGAGTTTGGCCGTGGAGTGTCTCCAGATCAATGTCCCTTTGGCGCAGCATCGCTGGTCGCGATGTTGTGTTTAACATTGCATTACCTCGCTCAACTACCGTCTTTTATCCTATTCACTCAGTTTTTTTTTGAATGATTAAGCTCTCGTTTAACTAGCGCGCTTTACTATCAACGATTGCATTACTGCTTACCATTATAATTATATTATATTTTATTATTAAATGATTTAATGTTGTAGCGTATACTGTACTTTATTAAGTAGGAATTAAAGTTATTTTTTATGAAAAGTCTACAGTAGAACTTTAATGAGAAATAAAAATAATTAAGAATGCACAACTGCACAACCAAAAAAGAAGAATCATTTACATTATTTTGAATTCCTTAGTGCAACCACAAGTCCCTCTATAACGTATACTAAACTTGTATTTGAAATCTTTAGTCATGATCTTGTGCAAAAAGCTATATAATATTGTAAATCCACTAGGAGGGATTACTAAAGCGCCTTAAATCTTTACTATAGCAACTAAGAACGTTGCTATAGAAAAGATTTAATACGCTCTATTAATAACGTTCTGACAATAAATGTTCGTTCTTAAACTCATAATAGACTTGGACAATTGGACGTGCTGAAAGGAATCTCAATACAAAATGATTTAAAGGTCAATTTATCTTAGATATTGTTATTTTTATATCAACAAAATCTCATGAAAAAATCAGACGAAAATACACTCTCTACACAAAAGCTTAAATCAAGCGAGGGGAGTTTCTTAACTTTCATTGAAAATTTCTATTTGAGTTCTATTAATCAAATTTGAGCTTTCAGTGTCCGCTGAAAAGGTTTAATTTTATTCAGTTGACAATCTGAAAGCTTTGCAAATGATTGTTACTTTTGTCAGCAAGGAATAGAAGACAGTTAATTGTGATTGAGATGACAATGGAGCAAACTTGATTTCAGATTGGAAGAGATGAGTTTTTAAAAAGGGAGAATGGAAGAATTGTGTGGGTAGCAAATGATACTGGGAATATTAGGAAGGAGGGTCGCAGTAATAAAGGTTACATTTATTTAAACTCCGTTTTTAGGGTTCTGTTCTCCAACAGGACCGTCTTACTAAGGCGTGTCGTTTACACGTGATAAATCCGAGCCGGCGTCAAGGCACAAGCACAGAAGCGGAGCTCTACTTCTACGTTTTCTTTAGGAATAAATGGCAATGCGCTCATATATTAGGCGATTAATACAAGGCCCTGCGCACCGTCGCGGTCGCATTGACCACTAATAAATCCGTAAATGCCTAACACGCATACACCGGCAGACCGCGCGGACGAGCGGGACTCTCGTCGCCGCTGCCCCGGCGCGCTGCCGTCCGCGCGGTTAGCGGCGCCTTACACACGGAACGCCGCATAGCCGCGCGGATCATCGTGGGTGCAGGATAAAGATGATCAGAAGATTCTTGCCAGTCTCTGTGAACAAACTGGTGAAAACCGTGTTAAATCCATCCACATGGACAGGCGCGTAAACCGCCTTACCGCGCGGATAGGCGCGTAAACCGCCTTACCGCGAGGAGCACCGCTACGAAATCCGCTTTGACCATCGCTGCCCTCCGCGGCGGTACGTGGTGCCGTGTGTTAATCGCCTTAGAGTCGCAGCACATGCATGTAAAAGACAGCGCAGCCGCGCGGTGGCGAGACAAGAGCGTGGCCCGGGCGCTGTGGCCGATTGCGACGCGACTCTACAGCCATATTTGCATTATTTTTGGGTGCAAACGTATTTACATTGTTAAAATATATATAGAAAACTATTTCCACAGCGCTTCGACTTAACAGTGACCAATACTCCTTCGACAACACTATCTGTCAGTCTGTCTGTTACCAGGCAAAATTGGCAAAATGCAACTATCTTACTTTAACGGTTCATGACATTCATTGAACTGTAATAGATAGACAGTTAAAATTTTCACAAACAATGCCGCTATAACAAGAAATAAAAAAAACAATACTTTTTTATTGTACGGAACCCTTCGTGCGCGATCCAGACTCGTACTTGGCCAGGTATTTTATTAAAAATTAGCTTAAATTACAATTATGGTGTAAATAAGGCCTTTTTGAAAATCTCTTAAAAGCTTTTCTAGGTTATTTTGGTTACAATGGTATCTTCAAAGAATCATTGCTAATTTAATCAACCTTTGTTAAATGTTAATGGCTTAAACGTTAGGGGAGCCCACGAAATTCAAATTTTCATAAATTTTTCACAATCAGCCTATAGAGGTCCACTGCTGGACAAAGCCTCAAGGCTTTCTTTGCTTTGGGGGGGTTTGCCACAAACCCCACGCAGGATCGCAGTAATTTGATATTCCACAGGAGAAGCGCTGCTGCCCGCTTCCCTGGTGAGAGTTCCCTTAGTCACCTCTTACGACACCCACGGGAGGATATGGGGTGGTACTATTCTAAACCCGGTAACCACACGGGAAAATCAGTTCCTTATCAGCCAATCGACTTTGTGAAAATCACACTGTGATAAGTTCGGTTATATGAGCTTAGAGTGAGATGTCAATAGTGTCAATCCCTAGTATTAGTTGGAATGAAATTCACTTCACATTCATTTCACCTAAATTTTCACGGTGATGCGGTTATAGAATCGCACTGCTGATTGTACGGACGACAGCAGGTCAAACTAACCGAAACTGTCAAATATACCTAATTAAATATGAGCCTTAACTCTTTAGCGATAAAGTTGAAAATCTAATAAAGAAATTTGACAGATTTTAGTAGCTTGATGTGCTGTCGTCTGTATGTTGATCTTATTATGATTTGCGATCGTAACAAATACTTATATATTTATGGACTTATAATCATAATAGTTATCAATACATCTCTCTATGTTCATATTACCTTATTAAATTACAATTTCCTGAAATTATGACATTTGAGACAAACTCAAAGAATTGTATTCTTTATTGTAATGATTGTAATTCTGTAAAATCATATATATTACAATTGTGAATCTCAGCAGACAGCGTAGTGTGCAAATTGCAAACACGTAGAAAGATCTAACTTCGCAAGCTTTCTTATCACCTCCCCCTTAAACCACCCTTGTCTTTAAAAGAATTAACAAACAAAATTTTTAGCCACGAGAGGAGTTTACAAGGAAATCCACCAAAACAAAAACATACGAACATTTAGAAAAGATATTACCGTCATTCTCCAACATTCATTTATAACTTCGAGACTGTACGGTTATTAATAAAAAACGAAGAAGTATTTATTTTAACTTGCAGTTTTATTACTATCTTTACACATATCACTTAGCTTAGGTACTGACACAGACTACATACATACCACAGATTAAACAATGTTGCTAGCGTATTATATTGATTTATATCAACACCCCCCCTCAATATAATACATAGGTACACTTTAAACAACTTATACTTACTAATACAAATGCAACAAAATCTTTAACTTCTAACCTAACATGTTACACATATTTATGAATTTTAATAGCAGATTTTTATTTAGCGCTTTAGTGTACATGTCTGCAAGCTGGTCTTCTGTTTTAACATATTTTAAAACTAATTTACCCCGTTTAATTAATTCTTTAATATAATGGAACCTTATATCTATGTGTTTAAGACGCTTAACACAATCAGTATTAGCAACTCTAATGGCACTCTGATTATCACTGTACATTACTACAGGGCAGACGTTTTCTATTTTAAAATCATATAATAAATTTATAAGCCAACATGCATCAGCTGCCGCCATACTGATTGCTATATATTCGGATTCTGTAGAAGACAGACTAACACTAGCTTGCCTTTTTGAACACCAGGATATCAAACAATTTGCATACACAAAGCAATAACCAGTTGTAGACCTTCTATTTTTTAAATCTCCCCCCCAATTAGCATCACAATAGCCAACCAACATATCATTATTACACTTATATATCAAACAATAATTGATAGTACTTTTAATATATCTTAGAACTCTTTTTAAAGCTGTTAATAACATGTTGTTTGCTTTATTTTGATATCTGCTTAGAATGGACACTGCTACACAGATGTCTGGCCTCGTTCCTAATGCTGCATAGGACAATGTGCCAATGATTTTCCTACATTTATTTTCAATATCTTTATCAATCACAGAGTTACAATTTTCATCTAATATTTTGACATTAAAATTAAAATCCATAGGGGTGGCTTTAGTTTTACAATTATACATTTCAAATTTGTGTAATAAAGATTCTAAGTATTGTTTTTGACTCAATTTAGTAACTTTATTTTTAAATCCTGTTCCACCTGTATGCCTAGAAAGTTTGACACTAATCCCAAGTCTTTCATTTTAAATTCAGAGTTTAACAATAATTTTAAGTCAGATATTTCATTTTCATTGTTACTACAAATCAATAGGTCATCAACATACAGTAACACATAGGTATTGCCACTATTGCTATTTTTTGTATATAAACAAGTATCACTTTGGGATCTTATAAAACCTTGCCTCATTATCACTGAGTTGAACTTGTCATTCCAGTACTTGGGTGACTTTTTCAATCCATACAATGACTTGTTTAGTTTAACAATATTGTTATCCCCGCTATATGCACCCTCGGGTAGTTGTAAATAAACAATTTCATCAATACTACCATATAAAAATGCTCCTGTGACATCCATTTGATAGATGGGTAAATTTAACTTGGTGGCAATTGACACAAATAATCTAAAGGTAACCAGATTAGCTACTGGAGCATAAATCTCATATGAGTCTAACAAATCATTTTGTTCAAAACCTCTAGCCACAAGTCTAGCTTTATATTGACTACTACCATTACAGTTCTTAATTTTAAACACCCACTTACTACTTATTATCTTTTCACTCACTGGTTTTTCACAAAAGTCCCACGTTTTGTTTTCATTCAAAGTGAGCAGCTCTCTCTCTATGGCTTCTTGCCATTTCATAGCATCTTGCCTTTGCATGGCTTCTTGATATGTTTTCGGCTCGTTTTCATCAGTAGAAACATAATTACAAGTATAGAATGAGGTTTGTTTCCTGAGCCGGGTACTTCTTGGGCGTTGTGGTGTTTCATCTTCTTCATCATAAGAGCTCTCATCACTAAATCTTGGAACATACTCACTTCCGTCACTGCCTGTAGATATATCTACAGTTTCTTCTAACTGCATAGACTGCTGTTCACCCTCACTGGATTCCACCTCTTCTACACTTTTTGACTGTTTATTTTCCTTTCCAAGTTTCTGTTCTTTGGATGCTTGATCCTCAACAGTCCCTTTGAGTATATCAGAGTCATGTTCTAATAGCACCAACTGCTCTGTCTTCATTTTAGGTTCTTCCAGGAAAACTATGTCTCTCTTTATTTCCACACTGTTTTTCTTTTCAAAAAATATCCTGTAACCCTTAACATCTTCTCCGTAACCCACCATAATTCCTTTCTCTCCTTTAGCATCCCACTTCCTTCTTTTTTCTTTTGGAATATGGACAAATACAGGGGTTCCAAATATTTTCAAGTAATTTATATCAAAACGCTTGTTAGTCCATACCTCAAATGGTGTTCTTCCTAGTTCATTACTTTTACTGGTCCTGTTTAATATGTATGCCGCTGTTTGCACAGCCTCTGCCCATAATTTCTTTGGTAAACCTTTTGCACATAACATGGTTCTTGCAGCCTCGACCAGAGTTCTATTTTCCCGTTCTGATTTTCCATTTTGTTCGGGAGTATATGGAACTGTGGTTTGGTGTATAATACCACGTTCAGTGAACAGTTCCTGCACTTCCCTGTTAACAAATTCCAATCCATTGTCACTTCGAAAATAGTGTATTTTATTTTTAGTTGTATTTTCTGCTTTATTTATGAAGTTTTTGATACAGTTCTTTACTTCGTCCTTTCCTTTAACAAAATACACGGATCTATAATTAGAGTAGTCATCCTTCATAATAACAAAGTATCGGGAACCTCCTATAGACGGCACCTCCATGGGTCCACATGCGTCAGCATGTATATGTTCACATGGCCTAGTTGTTTTTGTTTCACTTGTACGGAAGGGCAAACGACTTATTTTTCCTTGCAGACAGCTCTCGCATTTTGATTCACTGTTGTCTTTCACAGAAATGTTGTTGTTACACAGTACGGCCTTCACGTGTTTCAAATTTTGGTGAGCTAGTCTTTCATGCCAGTCTTTGAGACTTGATTGCACTTGAGCCACATTTGCTCCTTCGCACTTGTAACGAACATCCAAAAAATACATATCGCCGATACGATTAGCTATCGCGCATACTTTGTTCTGTTTAATGAATTTGCACAAGTTATCATTTGTGATCATAACATAACCTCTATCTGTCACGCAATTGACAGAAAACAAGTTTGTCTTTAGTTCCGGCACAAACAGTACATTATCTATAGTAGTGTCTATCCATTGCTTTCCGTCATGTACTTGCAGCGCCACCTTTCCGCGACCGTGTGCACTAATCGAATTCCCGTTACCGACGATCACTGATTTATTTGACAATGGGAAGTATGTCGTGAAAAGGTTGCGATCGTGACACATATGCTGACTCGCACCAGAGTCAACTAACCACTGCGATTTTTGAAAATGTCCACTTGAAATCACGAATGCATTACTTGCGTTATTACTGTCCTTTTCTTTATTTTTCTTGAACCAACACTCACTTTTTAAATAACCCACCTTTTTGCAATAATAACATTTTTTCACTGACCTCTCATCACTTTTAGAGTTGTTAAAGTTTGTGTGATTACTATTACACTCACTCTGGAAATGTCCAAGTTTATTGCACTTGTAGCACTTAACGTTTTTCTTTCCTAGTTTCTTTGCAACAAACGCCGCCGCTGACGTCCCTGATTGCTGAGACACGTCCTCTTTATCCTTAAGACGTTCCTCTTCTATTAAAAGCCGAGCAACGAGGTTTTCATAAGTTTGTTTCTCCTCCGGCGCAGATTCCCAAGCGGAGACAAAGTGCTTGTAATCGGCTGGAAGTGACATCAACACTTTTGTATAAGCCCCGCACGATGATATTGCGATGGAACCTTGTCACAATAACAGCTTTGTGACGTCATCTGTCACACAAAAGGACAGCTAGCAAAAGAATGTTTAACGTAAAATTAATATTAGGGTTAAGGGTTTATTTCTATTTTATAATTTTATTATACATACACTCTTTATACCTACTCACCCATATTCTGACAAATAAACTTTCATTATTAAAATTTTCAAGGAAATAATTCTTGTAGACGTAAAAAAAATATACTTATTCGTATATCTTTCTTACATGTATACTAATTTTTTCTAACTACATTTCTGTTAATTTGCGAGCGGGAATTGAATCAGAGTCCACTGTGTAGCAGTCATGTGTTAATTACTACCTACATCTATCAGATCAATACATAGTATAAAACAAAGTCGCTTTCGCTGTATGTCTGTATGTATGCTTAGATCTTTAAAACTACGCAACGGATTTTGACGCGGTTTTTTTTAATAGATAGTGATTCTTAAGGAAGGTTTGTATGTATAATAAATGCATAATATAGTAGAGAAACACTGAGAAATCTAAAAAGCGCGATAAAACCGAACTCCACGCGGGCGAAGCCGCGGGCGGAAAGCTTTACAAATAAAACCAGGATAGTATGTAAAAAAATGTTTATATAATATAATTCAATATAATCTTACCCTATTTATTCAATTCCACTCATATAGTCTTCCGAATCAGAACTGCTTTATGTGTCTGTCGTTTCCGATTCACTGTCGTCTGCCGTATTTATGACAAATAACTCGTCAGTTATTAGATCTTTATTCCAATATTTCCTCTTCAAGCCGTTTAACATGATTGATTGAGTTATTGACGCCAACGCCTCCAACGTCAGACCTTCAATACGACTTTCCAACTGCTCCACATTCTTTTCTGAGATCCTCATCTTTACCAGGTTCCAGATGTACTCAATGGGGTTGAGGTCGCCGTTGTAGGGTGGTAATCTAACGACCTCATGGCCATTGCCAGCTAATAAATTGTTAATTTTATAATTTTTCGGCGGTCTGTGCCGTTTCATTAATAAATACAGTTCAGGTTTTGTACTGTTGTTAGGAAAGTCGATGTTGTGAGCTTGTAGTCACTCAACCATCAACTGTTTTTATTGTTCATACTTGGTGGCCTATTCTCTTCCCTACTATGATAAGGGGCGTTGTCCAACACGATTATGGATTTGCGTGGTAATTTGAGTACTAATTTTTCTGTAAGTAAGCCACTTGGTGAAATTCTCAGCATTCATTTGATCATGGTAATCCCCCATTTTAGTGTCTGCTTTAAACATTAAAAGGGCATTGTCAAATGTCAACAAAACTGCTTTCACTTCCCGCGTGAACTATAATCCATCGTCGGCCAGGGCTGTCGTTCCGTCTCACTCCGACATCGGTTGCTGTTTGCCAACATTTTTTTATCGTGTAGTGTGCGTGTATCCATGTTTCGTCGAAATAAATAACGGGTCTTATGTTATTACAAAGCGAGTCATTTTCTTTCATACGTCGTAAATATTTAGCCCTCCACGCTTGAATTTGGGGTCTTTCAATTATAGCCAGTCTTTTTGGTAGCATCGTTTAAATTGGTAGCCTAAATCACATTTAATTATTTTTCTTAATGTAGTTTCACTACCAGTATAATTAAGGTCTACTTTGAAGCCGCCAAGACTTTGCGCATTGTGGGTATTTCTCTCCTCACCGTATACATTGAATGTAATATTTCTTAAAGCTGTTTAGGAAAATCCGTCGAAATATTCCTTCTTTTGTCGTTTTCCTTTAGTAGGAGTTCTCATTTTGCTGGCTGTTGCTGGATCATGCCCTCGTCGCAATTTCGTCACAGCATTTTTTGCAACGCCCGTGGTACATGCCACACGCTCCGTGACTTTCGTAGAATTTTTCCAAATATTTTTAATAACTATTAGCAGTTGCTTCGGTATTAAAATTTCCTCAGTAGTGTCCGAAGCACTTTTTAAAGCACGGTTTATAATTTCAAGAACTAACTTACAGTCCTCTTTCTCTTTAACAAAATAATTGTCCACTTTAATTATAATTTCACGAGCACGACTGTTAATTAATTTCTTACTCATTTTAACGAGTAACAAAACAAAACTAAACAACAAAACTCAAAAACAACAATAAAACAGGATAACAAAAACAAAAAGCTAACAAAAATATTCGATGTGCGTAAGTGGGTAAGCGCGGACTGAACATGCGAACGGTACCGACGGTGCGAGTTCGGCTACGTCATCAAGATGGCCGCCAGTCGCAATATCATCGTGCGGGGCTTATAATGACGAATTTCTCGGAAATGCTTTCTCCCATTTGCTTTAATTGATTCTTTAATTCTTCAATTTTAGATAGAAATGTGGACATGGGTGTGCCTTCTTTATATTTATATTGAAAGAATCTTTGTTGAACGATATGAATGCTCGTTTCCGATGTTTGTTCGTAGATACTCGTTAGTTTTCTCCACATTTCCGCTGACGTAGAACATGTTAAAATGTGGATCATTGCACTTTCTGACATTCTTGTCACCAGCCACGTTTGAGCTTTTGCGTCCAGCCTTTCCCATAGTGCCTTTTGAGTCGCTTCTTCCGGCTTTAGTTTGATACCTTGAACCACGTCAAGCAAATCCTGACTTCGCAGCATAATCACTGACTGGAATTTCCAAACATTCCAATTCGATGCACCTTCTAGTTTGATGTGTGTACCAAAGGTCTTATTTTCTTCCATTGTGTACTTATTTTCCTTCCTGCTCGTCCCGTCCTTGTGATACAAGTATTTTTCGTCCCGAACCCGCGTCGCGTGGGCCTAACCTCAAAACCGGCGTATACAACCGCGTCGACGCCGTCGATTGAATTTTTCCTTCTTCCCTTTTTAATTTCCAGGATTCTGGCGCTGGGCCCATAACCTGTACGGTTATTAATAAAAACGAAGAAGTATTTATTTTAACTTGCAGTTTTATTACTATCTTTACACATATCACTTAGCTTAGGTACTGACACAGACTACATACATACCACAGATTAAACAATGTTGCTAGCGTATTATATTGATTTATATCAACAGAGACCATTCTGTAACAAACGTATTTTTACCCCCCTTCCCCCTACTCCAAAATATGAAGACATTAACTTTCAAAACTTCGCGAAGTCTAAACGATGAGACAGTTCAAAACAATTACTAATATTAAAGAATGTCAGAACCTTCATTCATTTACTTCTCACAGAAAATTGAGTCGTAAAAATTAGTGAAAAGTTTCAAACAACACTTTTGGCCAATGACTAATTTATGTCCGGGTTTTCGTTTGGAAGTCCTGAGATTTAACTAAAATGACAGGCACATTTTTATGAAACTCCTTCGGGTCCGGATTTACTTATATACATATGTAATGTATAAATCCTTTCTTTGGTATTGTTAGTTGGTTGGTTTGAATCATTGAGCTCCCCAATTTTTGAGTAGAGCTGCATGCTTTTTGACAAAGCCATGCACTGACTGAAAATGTGGACAGGTCCGCTAATTGTTCGTGGTTCAAACAAACACTTCAACATAACAAACTATCACTTCGGTTTCATTTACGCTTGTAGTGATAATTTTGACCCACAACTTGGCATATAGCAGACGTGGTTAGCCCAGCCCCAATAGATAGTGGTGCTTAAAATACTCAAACGACATGGTATCGGTAGAACGTAATGACCGTTTTTAATGACAGGCATTGTCGGCTGCAGTTGCATCTATCGTCGACACGTGTGTATAAACACTTACCGTTTCTTCTGAGTTTTTGTTTCATTTTACTCGGCTTGCTATTTGTAATTGCTTAGCTTTGATTTTTTTTAAGCATTAAGCTGTGAAATTCAAGAAGAATCTTTTAAATCCAATTGGTAGTTCCAAAGAATAGAACGTTCAATTTAAAGAACAAACTCCACAGTTTTATTATACCAGGGCCTGTAGTCAATGTAACATCGCTTCGCTACGAAGGGCAGTAGACTTTACGAATATATTGTAAGTGCTACAATAATAAAAAAAAAAAATTTTAGTGAATAGTTTTGTACCTACTTATTGTTTGTTGATGTTGTTAGTAAATAAATTAAACCTAACGAGGAATTCATGTGAAGAACAAAATTAATAATTCAAAAATTCTTTGCACAATTTCCCTTATTAAGGCGGAGAAGGTATCCGTCGCCACAGCCCTGAGGACTATAAATCTAAAACATTTTGTAAAACTTAAGAAGTCGTTAAATAGATTTAGCCAAGCTTTAATTAATTATTTTTATGTCATTTAGCGCGGTAGTTTTCTCGACAAGTTTGACAGTTTTCATTCTATTTTATATGTCTGAATTGTCACTTTCTGTTAGGAAGTTCGCAGTAGCAAAATTTTGCCTAAATCAGTAGTAATGGCTGATGTGTAGAAATATGCTGGACATTTAGACCATATAAATATAGAAATTCTGTAGGTTTCCGGAACACAAAACGGCGATATCATGCAATTGAGTAACACGCTAAGAGTGGCAATAAAATTCATTTTGAACAGTTTAACAACATTCACTGCGTTATTTCCATTGTTGAACAAATTTTTCTTCATATACTATATGTAAAGAAAACCCTGTCCGATCCGTGAAGGTATTGTTAGGTATCGATAACTGATTCTACTAATGCCTACAAAGCCGGGCTAAACTTTCGGTCGTGGAGGGTCTCCAGATCATCCTCTGGCGCAGCATCGTTGGTCGTGTTGTTGGGTTAAACATTGCATCACCTTTTTTTTTTTTTTTTGACGCTGTGGGAATGCATTTACGCACCTTACCCCGAAGGGCGTGTGTGGGACTCGCCCAGAAGCCGGGAATACCCACTACCCACAGCGGCACAACGACATCGCCTGAGTGGCGGGGTCATGGGAAAATGGCACGGCCTAACTACCAATCCGGGTCCGGGGCCGGGCTGGGTACGTCTTTTTGTGCGAGAAGACGCAGCAGCCAAGGGTTTTTTAGCGAGGTGTCCTTCCTCTTAGCCCCACTCGTTTGCCCGGAGGCAAACGGGGCCCCCAGCTCCTCTCAATGAGGAGACCGGGTTGCCCGACGGTGACCCGGAGTTCGGGTCACGTCAGCCACCTCAAGTGGTGGCCGACCCGCCGCACGTGTGACCGCCGAAGCGGTCCCCGCATCTGGTTTTGGTCCGCGCCGGTAAACCGGTAACCGCCATATCTGGGGGCCGTTCCCCTATCCGCCACCTGGGGACGCGTCCGATGGCAGGCCAGAAACTGCACACGGAAAACCGCTCAACTGCCGTCTTCCGTCCTATTGACTCAGTTTTTTTGAGTGAATAGGCTTCATAAGCTAGTGCGCTTTACCATCAACGATTGTATCACTGCTTACCATCAGGCGGGATTGCAGTCAAGCACTAATTTATAACTATTAAAAAAAAATGTGCAGTAGGCCATCCAGGCGCGAGCGACGGGGGGCAGGACACGCGGCACGCAGTCGCATCGCCATTCGCTCAGAATTATACCGTCAAAAATAATGTCGTCACTTTTTAAAAATTACCAATTTTTGGGGAAGTTGGAATGAATTCGCGGGAAAAAAAGATAATTTCTAAATTCACTAGTATTGTTACTATGATGATTATGTAAAATTTCATATGTTATTTGGTCATGTGTTTACCTAACCTTTACTATCCTTCAAATCAAATCAAATCATTTATTTCACATAAACCAGTTACAGGCACTTTTGAATTGTCAGAAGGTCGGTCAGTCAATAAGATGAAGCTAGTCGCCCATTCCAAAGAGTAGGTACCTATGGAGAAGAACGGGCAAGAAACTCCATGGACACTCTTTTAAATTTTTAAGCTATTGTTACAAATATTTGATTACATCATTCATGTTGAAATCAACCGCGTGAGAACGATGCAGAAATATATTGTACGCTGAGAGCGTCCATTATGGAAAACATACAAAAATCTTCCTTACGGGTCGGACAGGGTTTTCTTAACATATTGTATATGTTGCAATGCATTAAGAATATCCTTCTCAATGATTAAGATTATGATTGATTGGGAGTAGACCTAAAGTTGGTAGCGATCACAACACATATATGCATTCACTATACATAGTATTGAATAAAGTCATGTGTTTTTTTTTTTAAATGAACAGACTGCTGTGTTGCTGGGGAGTTTGTTCCGCCACTTCTTGCGAAAGAACTAGGAAGTGTCGATGGGTGGGCATTTTGGGGGACTGTCTTATGTAATATTGACGTTCGAAAAGTGCTGATTCTCAGCCTAATTTGAATAAATCACTTTGATTTTGATTTATATAATCTTATTTATGGATCTTTTCTTCTTTTACAGGATAGTCGACGTTGACGCCGGCCTGGCATGACGCGTCAACTACGTCCCGCCTCGCCCCTACACCTCTACTCATCCCTCTACGATCCAACCTTGAACATACTCACTACTGTCCTCTCCCTATCCTTCCTTATACTACCAATAGCCAAGACACAAATGATTTCCACCAACCTAAACAAAAATATCACAAACGAAATTAATCTTAATTATACTAAAGTAGAAGAATATACAACAACACAGAACAAAAATAAAGAAAACGAGCTTATTAATACAGTAAGTAGCAAAAACTACCAAACCTTAATAGACAGATTTAGGAGAAAAGATAATAACACAACAGAAAAACCTAGCATCGGGAATAGCGCAATTGATATCAAAGGAAACTATCAAATAGAAGTTGAATTAGAAGATGAGAATGACAAAAATGGTCTTGACAACAACTCTATGGAAAAACTTCGAGTAGACGATATCACACGAACAAAAATATTCAATGATTTCTCGAAAACAGTTAAAATTTATAAGAACGAAACTAAAATCGATTCTGTTAGTGACACTAATCAAACACAAGACGGTGTTGACGTTAAAGGAAAGGTAGATCTGGAAAATTTAAAGAGGCTCTCCAATGAATCGTTAGGATTTCCCACACAGGCTCCCGCACCCTATCATGTTCCTTCAATTACTGATGTTCACCACACGTCGCGGCCCAGCTTTCTAGATGGTAAGTCAATTTAAACTTTCGGTCTACTACATTACGACTGGATTCTGGGGCTTGCTGAATAATTGAGGGCTTTAGAAGGGTTTTTGAACAGTATTGCTTCGAAATCAAAGGTCATGTTCCGGACAAGCTTAGAAGGGTCTTAAGCAATTTTATTTTGATTTAATTTACCTGGTTAAGAGCTTCAGTCGTGTTTACTACTTCGTTATATAAACAATTTATCTCTTCGAAAATTGGGATTAACAGAAATCTTCCAAGAAATCGTGCAATTTCACGAAGGCTTAAACGAGATAATTAAAAAAAACACTTTTATAACTTGTTACAACAAACAATTTATTTTTCCTTATTTTATTTTTATGCAGCCTTTTTCCACAGTTGAAAAAGGCAGCAGAACGGTGTAATATAGCTTTATGAGTTTTAAATTTTAAAAATGTCATGATCCCTATTGCGTCGATTGTTACAGTACTCAATTATAAAAGTTCAAAACCAAATGAACACAACAATGCCCAAATTTCCACCGCTTTTACACAAACAATAAAATTTAATCCAAAAATTTTAAAAGCTACAAATGACTTTCATTCAAATGGATAAAACACAATTGGCTATATAAATTATGACCCTTTTATCTAAAATCCGCTCAATATATCTGACCCACGCACTGTGAGTTCTGAAATATAAAGTAGAACAAAGCACGTTTAAAATTGTAAATATTTGTCAAAGCTGTATACCCCGAGGGGTTAGATAGTGCGGGGAGCACACCAAAGTTTCGCCAACTACATATGTTAAAGTGCTTATAATAGGATAAATAGTGAAAAACTCTATCGAATTTAGTTGATTTATTCATTTATTAAAAAGTACTACCACATCGCACACATTGATCATTGAAAATAACTTAAAGCATTTAATTTATGGCGGAAAGAAGAAGAAGAAGCCGCAGCGTGGGTAGGCCCCCGACAAGCTGGACCGACGACCTGGTGAAGGTCACGGGAAACCGCTTGATGCGGGAGGTGCAGGACCGGTCATCGTGGAGAACCTTAGGCAGTGTGGCAGTGGACGTCTTTCGGCTGAAAAGATATTGATGATGATTTAATTAATGGCCTAATGCATGTGACATTAACGGCGCACATAACATGGGCAGTCCATCGGCTCGAAGATGGAATACAAAAATGATTAATAAAAAATAATTCTTTTTTATTTAGGTTTTAGATGTCACACATTCTTGAAAACATTCATTAAAAATGTGCCCCTGTGACATATGGACAGGGTAGGATTACTAATCAGAAGAATTCTAGTAGTTGAAAAACATTCAGAATCCAGTCCTAATCTCATAAAAAGGAAAGACAATGTCAATGTCAAAAAATTACCCTTATAGTCTTTGGCACTGGCACCCTATACTACACTCTTTCTTCTTCTTCTTCAGACTATAGAGGTCCACTGCTGGACAAAGGGCTCCCCCAAGGTTTTCCATTACATTGGAGAGGTTTGCCATAAGTGCTGCTGCCCGCTTCCCTAGTAAGAGTTCCCTTAGTCGTCTCTTACGACACCCACGGAAGGATATGGGTTGGTACTATTCTAAGCCCGGTACTACACGAAGGTATACATACTACACTAGCATTAGCGAAATTCTAAAGACACTGATGCTGAATCTCGTTTTCACAAACCTTTTTTTTTAAATAAACTAGTGCTACAGGCTATAGAGGTCTACTGCTAGACAAAGGCCTCCCCCAAATGTTATCACAATGGCCGATATTGCGCTGCCCGCATCCATCGAATAGTTAAGAAAATTTCAAAAATTGCAGCTTTTTTATTTGACGTCGTTTAATAAGATTGGTACATTTATGAAAACAGAACTATAGAAAATACTCTGGAACACTTTACTGCCTCGGGAATCAAACCCTGGAAGTTGTGCCAGCATAAGTACCTGCAAGCACTAGGGTAATAAGGCAAAAAAACTTGATATTTTGTTTGGGAGCGATTTAATACTTGGACAAGAATTGAGAGTTGTTTTTCAAAGAGGTAGCACGTTTAAGCACATTTCAATACATGAGAGAGATGAATTACGAGCAGGAATTTCCAAAAAATACGAGTGAGCAAAGTCCAGAAGCAAAAAGTCTTAAATCTTCGCAAAAATCCTGTTGCATAGCAACTGTCAACACAATACCTACGCTGTTCAGTGTTCACGTTACTCATTCAGAAATACATCTGAGAATATAATCATCTATGTGTATGCTTCCAGTCTGTAACGAAACCAAGACCGGATGAAATCACGCATTATTAAGAGAACATATTGTGAATTTATTGGTCGTTAGAGGTTTCTTTTATCTCTAGCATTTATGGCGAACTGAGAGACGAGAATTACGGCGAAAAGAAGAGAATAAAATCTCTCTCACTAATGTCCAGTAGATCTAATTACCTTTCTTTTATTATAATAAATTTCTGTCATCCAACTATAGAATAGAATAGAATAGTCTTTATTATGTACGCCATATAGATCACAGAACATAAATATAAAATTTTTACAAAGGGTGACACAATGGGCGGTCATATCGCTAACAGCGATCTTTTACAGACAACCTTTGGATGGAATACTAAAGGGATGGAAAGAGAAATAGTGTAGGTAGTCTACAGTGTACTATTTACATAGAGTATACAATAAATATATACGTTAAATGTATCATACTAGTTTAACTAAATATATACATCTAATTAATAAACATCATACAAGAGATTTTACGTAAGCCGTACAAAAAAATCAAAAAATTAAACTATACTAAACACAACAAAAATTTAAAAAAGGAACTTTATATAAAAATAGGTAATACCTTTTTATTACCTTTAAATATGAATCAGAAAGTCCTTTACCAGGTCAAAAGACTCATACCCCAGCATGGTGCTGCGATTAAAATACCTACCCGCGGCGATTTTTTTATTTTTTTTGTAGCACCGAGTAAGTATTTCGATAGGGCCCGCTGTGATGTCACGGGCAATTACATAGGTACAGTAATAAAAAACAGCCACCGAGGCGCGGGTTCGATCCCCGCGCATTGCAAATATTTGTATGCATGAATATGAGTATTTACACTGGTCTGGTCGTGCCTCGGAAAGTACGTTAAGCCGTTGGTCCCGGTTGCCATACGAACATCTAATGGCAGTCGTTACTGGAGCTGGTTGCTGGAGCCCTCAAAAGTTATTATTTTTATTTTTTGTATTTTAGATGTTCTTAACTTTGTTCTAAATATTTGTCACTGTCTCATTCACTATAGTCTGTATTGTTTGTATTAGTCTTAGTGTAGCGTAATATATTTTTTGAGGCAGCAAAATATAAATCAATGCTATGTACGCCGTAATTGTCATGTACATTAGTCCTATAGTTATTAAGATTACTCTAGCATAAGTTTAATGTATGTGATGTGAATATGCTTTAAAGAAATAAATAAATATCGCCTTCGGGTTGTGGAGGTCAGACGGCAGTCGCTTCACGGAAAATATCGAAGTTTAGCCAAAATCAGCAGTTAGACTGGTAAAGCGGACCCTAGACTGCAAAGCTGAAAAAGCAAACCAACTAAATTTAAGGTCAGTTTTTTTCCAAGGAAGAAATCATCTTCCGTCGCATTTGCGATATATATGATATTTCATAGCAATGTCTTCAGAGCATGCGTTGTGTTTCCATATCTTTAGGCACTATGCCATCATTATCAACCTTTTTATCGTCCCACTGATGGGCGCAGGTCTCCTCTCATACAGAGAAGGATTGAGCGTAATCACCACGCTTGCTCAATGCGGGTTGGTGATTTCAGACTTAAAGTCCAGGTTTCCTCAAGATGTTTTCCTTCACCTTTTAATCAGTCAGTGGTGTCCGAGATATACTTAGAAAGTACATATAACTTTAGAAAAGTTACATTGGTACTTGCCTGACCTGGAATCGAACCCACACTCTCATACTTGACACTATGCCATATACAACATTATTTTTTGTTTGTGCGAAACCCGAAACACGTGTCCACTATTTTTAAGTAAAGAATTATGTACAAAATTTCAAAAAGATATCATGAAAAACTACAAAGTATTAGCTTTTATTCTACTTGACTGTCCCAACAAAAATATGGTCAACTCTCCGCGATATCATGAAAAACTACAAAGTATTAGCTTTTATTCTACTTGACTGTCCCAACAAAAATATGGTCAACTCTCCGCGATATCATGAAAAACTACAAAGTATTAGCTTTTATTCTACTTGACTGTCCCAACAAAAATATGGTCAACTCTCCGCGATATCATGAAAAACTACAAAGTATTAACTTTTATTCTACTTGACTGTCCCAACAAAAATATGGTCAACTCTCCGCGATATCATGAAAAACTACAAAGTATTAACTTTTATTCTACTTGACTGTCCCAACAAAAATATGGTCAACCCTCCGC